>JAYJML010000070.1:0-75199 GCA_035610835.1 Ophiura sarsii
GTGAGGTGTTTCGTGAAGCGCTATAACATGTGGTATTATTGGGTTGTTGTTTGTTATCATCATCTGGAAACATTAAAATCAAATCACATCAAACTTTTTTGGATAATGTGTATCGTCAAGATCAATATTGTCGGTCTGCGGGGGGGGGGGGCAGCCCCCCCCCCCCCCCCCCCCCCCCCCCCCCCCCGCAGGCCTTCACCGCGTGTAACGGGTTTTTGAGACATCAAATGTTACACGGTGACGGTAAAATTGCCATGTATTCAATTACATTACTTCTCAGTAATTTGCTTATGAAAAATGTGTTTAACACTTCAAGACTACAATTGGGCCGGAAATAACTGTTGAAACACTTTGAGGACTTCGTTGAAATCAACCCCCCAGTCCCCCCCATTCAATGTTGTTCGGAACCGTTTCATCACCACGGTCGTTGGGACCCTCAACATTGATTGGTGGGGGCGGGTGAGGGATATCACTTACTTAGTAGATAGCTCAAGCTTTCCACACAAGTTTGTTGCAAAATCAGCGCTTGAAAATAGTCCCTTAAAAAGTGAAATATTAGCAAAGAAATTTTCCTGAATTGTAGTTTGATATTGATCATTTAGCTTACAGATAACACAATCACTCTAAACAAAACACCATTGTTAATATTTTGACCGCAGTCTTTTTATGTCACACTTTTTTGCCAAAATTGTGGACATTTTCACGAATTTTCACCAAACTAAGAAAAAATGTTGATATAATATACAAGTACATGTTGTGGTGTTACCAGTGCAACTTTATGGACTTAATCATATTTTAAAATGAAAATTAACCATGTACTTTCGTATAACAGGATATTGAACTATATAGACAATGCAAATTTAGGCTATGGAAGTGAACTGAAAACCGGGTGGACAAGACAAGTCGGAAATGTTTCATGTTTTAAATTAAATTAGGTAAGCCTATATATGTGAGAAGAAAAAAAAAATCAAAAAAAATTAATTCCTTTGTAATTACATGTAGTACCAATGGAAAGAGCATGAAATAAGCTTTAAAATGACACCCCCATGATAATGATATGATCATAAACTCTCAAAGCTCTCCCAAAGTTGAAAACCTAATGCAGGGTTTTTCTGGGTTTTTTTTTTTAGTTCATTTTGTTTTAATGATGGAGTCGAATTTGGCAGACATTGGGCATTCAACACCAATAACTTTGAAACACTGTCCAAGCCGAAGCATGGATTTTGCCCGTAAAGAATGTCCAGCGCTACTTCCTTTAGTGTTTTTCGCAGCTCGGTTTTGTGATGAAACCACCCCTTTTCGGTTGCAAACACTTTGACTTTTAATTAAAATGATTGTGTCGGCATCAATCGAATCGTCTTCTCATTTCTCACGCAAACGGTAGTGCTGTTTTCCAATCGCCATCGCCGGACGAGACCGTATACTTCGCGAAACCATTAAAAAAAAAATCAATAGACGGCTACGGCTAGGGTAATTAGAATACTTAAATTTAGTTTAGTATTCCAGCCACAAAGATTTGAATACTTAAATTAACTTTAGTAGTCGAAACAATCAGAAATTTGCTTTAAAATTGGAGGAATACATTCAACCACAAAAATACCACTAAATAAGTATTCGGAATACAGAATGAATATATTCCGAATACTTATTTAGTATTCCAGTTTGGTAAGGGAAATTTTAAAATAATTTTTAAAAATCAAAATAAATTGTACAAATATTTGTAAATATTTCTAATGTTTAAGTGTCAGGCAACACTTCTATTGCCATTTTAATTAACATAATGTACAAAATGTAAAATGGAGGGAAAAAAATTAATGCATTTCTGGTACTTACCTTATTGGGTACCCGAAATAAATGGCGACTGTCAGGGTCCAAGGCTATAATACGCAACACTATACGCAATGCGACAATACGCAACACTATACGCAATGCGACAATACGTGGGCGTCGTGGCGACGGAACTACGCGGGAGAAAGCAAAACAAAACAAACAGAAAAGGCAGAAGATAGGCTCGAAAACGGGACGGAAGGGCGGATGCCCTGAAGGCCAGGACGGCAGCCCGGAAAACCTAATAGATACGGCTCTGCGTGAATCTTCTGGTATCTTTGACTAGACTATATATAATAGCTCATCCCTGTTGGATGATGTCGGAGAACGTATAAAGATACGGCACTGCGAGGATCTGCGGTTGTCTATGGCAGGATGATAATAAATCTAGCTCATTCCTGTTTAAAATGAGATTGGAGAACATAAAGGATACGATACTGCGAACTTCTGTAGTCTATGGCCAGTACGGAACTTTAGTTACTACTGCTGAAGAACTGTTTTCGGTATTTTGCCGCAGATAGTGAAGACCGTCAATAAGACTCGAGCCCGCGACAACCTGATCTTCTGGTGGAACATTTTATACGATAAGTGCACTTAGTCAACCAAATCAGTGATCACTTAGCGCGTGAAATGTGTTGCGTGGTTTATTCATGATTTATGTTTTATTTATATTAAATTGTTGTTTACAAAGTCTGGGTATTACTGTGAATTGTATAGTTATAAAGTCCGAGCTAACTCGGGTCGTGACAATTGGGGGCTCGTCCGGGAAGTCTCTTTATTTGGAAGAGATACATTTTGTGTCGTGGAATATATTTGTAATATTAATTTTGGTTGAAATATTTGGAACGATGAGATCAGTTGAGCATTTGGTGGAATTGGATAAAGCTATCGAGGCGGCTAGGTTCGAATTAGCCAATATTAAAGGCATATTATGTGATCTTTTCCAGAGAGCGCCCTCTATTCATTTTTTTTTTTAGAAAGTAGATTTTCTTGCAGATTTACATTTCTGATCATAAATCATACATACATTCCAAGTTACAGAGCGATACGATTCCTAATTACCTCAAAATCATGGTTTTAGAGTGAATTTAGTGTGAAAATATAAACTGTCGGAGTTATCCGACAGTTTATTTTCACTCTAAAATCATGATTTTGAAGTAATTAAGAATCGTATCGCCCTGTAACTTGGAATGTATGTACGATTTATGATCAGAAATGTAAATCTGCAAGAAAATCTTCTTTTAATTTTTTTTTCGATGTTGAGGGCGTTCCCTGGAAAGATCACATAATATACCTTTAAGCGTCAACTTAAAATATCGGAATGCATTATTACAACGCCGAGTTTTGACGATAATCGTGATGATATTGTGGCATACCTGATTAGATTCGAACGCCTAGCGCAGTATCGCAAATGGCCACAAGAAGCGTATTTGCCAAAACTAGTGGAATGTCTAAACGGTGAGGCTTTTGATATTTATGCTCAGCTCAGTTGAATACTGACGAGAAAGCAAGTTATTCTGCGCTGAAAATTGCGTTGTGTGAAAGATTTCGGGTAGACAGAAATAATGTCGGCAAACAGCGGCCGAATAAAAGAAGGCCAGGGAAATGTGGAAAGCGCTCCACAACAAACGCAGGGGTTTCCGTGAATACAAGTCGTGCTGATTTCAATGTTGATACAAGAGAAATTGTGGTGAATAGTAAGGCAAATGTCAGGAATTGTTATAGAATGACGAAAGGTCGGGAAGCTAATAAAAAGCTGATGGATGATGATAGGTATGTTACTTTATGTAATGGGTTTAAGGTACAGATTGTACATGAAGAAGATCCTAAAACCGGGAGATTTGATGGTAAGGATGTTGTTGATGTTGTTAATAAAGAATATTTGGGTAGTGATTTATCAGAGAGTATGTGTTCGGAAAAGGTTGGGAGTGAAAATGATGCCATGGATATGCAGGTGACTGTGAAAAGTCGGGAACGGTTGGATAATGGGACAATTGGAGAGTAAATGTTTTGGAGGAAATGACTTGTGTGAATGACTTGGGAATAATTGATGGTGATGGTGATGCAAGTGGGAAACAGCATGATGTGGATGTCAAGGTGCATTTTCCAGAGTCACAGTTGGATAATGTCATGGGGTGTCAAGATGTTGCTGGGCAGGAATCTGGAAATGCTGTGGATTGTGGGGGTGAAAGTACGAAGGTTCATTGTTCAGAAACAGGTGTAAATATTGACAGGGAAGTTGCTTGTAATGTGGTGGCAGAGAATGTCGAAGAAAGCCAAAAGATTAGAAACAAGTTGTTGTGGGGAATTCCTGTGGTGAAATGTCGGGGTAACAAAGTTATAGGGGACAGTGTGGTGAGGACTGGATATGGTTTGGAAAGGGCGGTGGGAAATGTAGTTCATTGGGTAGGTAGTCAGATACTAGAGGAGAAGAAACCTTCAGGACTTGATAGGTCACAGATAAGAGTGGGTAAAAGGTTGAAGTCTGTCATTGTTACAGAGGTCAGGGTTGTCAGGCGAGTCGAGCTGAAGTCCAAATTAAGGCGTTGGGCTCATTGGAATAGAAGGAAAGGTGACAAGTATTTGGGCGCGTATCCGGTGCGCTTAGGATTTGGCGCGCGCATGCCATGCGACTGGAGGCGCAGAAAAAAAGTTTGTAAATATACCATGTGTAATTAGTAAATGCCAAGCAGGGCGTAATAACTCGATATTCTTACCACCAAAAGCTATGGGATCTCAATTGAAATTAAAAGATATTCCATTTAGATTATGAACTCTATAATATTTAAAAACACGAGGGTTTCGATAACGAGGTTGTAATGATTATCGATTGACGCAATATTTTAGTTCAGTGAGATATTATTTTGTATATTTATGACGAATAAAATACGCTTAGGATAGACAAATGCTATTTTAAAAATAGCATTCGCCAAAAGAGGGGGTAGTGTCAGGGTCCAAGGCTATAATACGCAACACTATACGCAATGCGACAATACGCAACACTATACGCAATGCGACAATACGTGGGCGTCGTGGCGACGGAACCACGCGGGAGAAAGCAAAACAAAACAAACAGAAAAGGCAGAAGATAGGAGGCTGGAAAACGGGACGGAAGGGCGGATGCCCTGAAGGCCAGGACGGCAGGCCGGAAAACCTAATAGATACGGCTCTGCGTGAATCTTCTGGTATCTTTGGCTAGACTATATATAATAGCTCATCCCTGTTGGATGATGTCGGAGAACGTATAAAGATACGGCACTGCGAGGATCTGCGGTTGTCTATGGCAGGATGATAATAAATCTAGCTCATTCCTGTTTAAAATGAGATTGGAGAACATAAAGGATACGATACTGCGAACTTCTGTAGTCTATGGCCAGTACGGAATTTTAGTTACTACTGCTGAAGAACTGTTTTCGGTATTTTGCCGCCGATAGTGAAGACCGTCAATAAGACTCGAGCCCGCGACAACCTGATCTTCTGGTGGAACATTTTATACGATAAGTGCACTTTAGTCAACCAAATCAGTGATCACTGAGCGCGTGAAATGTGTTGCGTTGTTTATTCATGATTTATGTTTTATTTATATTAAATTGTTGTTTACAAAGTCTGGGTATTACTGTGAATTGTTTAGTTATAAAGTCCGAGCTAACTCGGGTCGTGACCCAGGTCACAAAAAAGCCGTACACCAAATTATGTTAACATTTGAAGGAGAACATATATCTTGTATGTCATGTGCATTCAGGTGATGTAAAAAAGAGAAATTGTTTTAACACTAGAGTTTTTCTCTTTTTCTTTGAAGGGAGAGCATGAAGGCGTACATTTTCAGATGCCTCGAACAACCTCTAGATGCATTGTATAATATGTGGGAAGAGTTCGGTATCTCGGATTCAAATCGAGCAGAAAGAGAAAATGGGGTTATACTTCACATTCGCAACCTGCTGGAGGAGATGGTGTCAGAGGCAAGTGGTCTACCATGAAATGGATTATATTTGAGATTGTCATTCCTTCTTAAATCAATAATCATGAGTTGATCATTTCTTGCAGCAAATATAACTAGTTTTCAATTACCTCCAACACTGTGGAGTGGAAAAATAACATGTCAAGTTGAATTGATCTTTATTTGTATGAACAGCTCAAGAACAAGCAAGAGGACAATTCCAAGACAGCTGATCAGCTCCGAGATCGTATTAGCAGCCTGTCGAACACACTCATGATTCCTGAGGAGGATAGGCAAGCGTTCCGGGAACAAACCATAGGATGTCGGCCTTCTACCATTAAAATGGTTAGTTCCACTGACTCTTATCATGTTTTACTCTATTAGTGAACTTATCAATTATAAGGGGGCTGTCTTCCACAGGAGGAGGTGTCCCAAATATCTTGGAAGGGTGGGTGGGGTCATATATAGTTTTTTCACACAGAAAATATTTTTGATTATAGTAAGGGGAATGATCATTTGAAGAGGGACCTACTTTGTTTATGTTCCTTAAAGCAAAAGGTAGAGTGTAATTTACTTCAGTCTAGATCTCATAAGGGGAAAATATGTTCGAAAAGCCTGAAACCTACAGTCCGAAGTTCATCATTGTCAATGTCATTGATAAAGACGTGCTGGTGGGCTCTCCACAGTGGCATTTTCACTTAGTCATTAAAATAAGTAAATTTGATACTAGTCTGACTCAGAAACCCAGACAAAACATGAGACACACAGGATAGGATGCCCAACGCGTACTTGATCTCTGTGTTATTCAATTGCGGTATATTTTGGCAGCATACACTCATGTCAAATGCCACATACATACTTTATCAACTGTATCATTGGCCTCTGTCAATGCCACATACATACTTTATCAACTGTATCATTGGCCTCTGTCAATGCCACATACATACTTTATCAACTGTATCATTGGCCTCTGTCAAAACTGTGTTCCAAAATAACTGGTCCTTGTGGATGTGACTGGTCAAATAATTACAAGACAGTCAGTCTATAAATTGAGCATGATAATAATGTCAAATGCCACATACATATACTTTATCAACTGTATCATTGGCCTCTGTCAAAACTGTGTTCCAAAATAACTGGTCCTTGTGGATGTGACTGGTCAAATAATTACAAGACAGTCAGTCTATAAATTGAGCATGATTTCCATCTTTGCATTTTAACAGCTTGAGAATAAAGCCACCACTCTAAATAAACACAACATAGAGAAAATGATACAGGCCAGCCGTGCTGGGTTACAGGAGTGGTGGGACAGGTGCTACTATAGCAGAGAACAGAGGAATGCATTTGAAGGGTTATATGAAGGTCAGTCAGTCAGTAGCTGTAATTTATTTGATCTAATTCTGTGCGGTGACGTCAGAGTATTTATTACGATGATTGCATCTTGTAATTCCTGCACGTGATTGTAATTTAATATGAAGTTAAACTTTCGATCTCAACACAAGAAATATTTACCTGGAATTTTCAGGTGTTACTACACATAAATATTTCTTGTGTTGAGATCGAAAGTTTAACTTCATATTATTTATCACCAACACAGATGAACTTTCATTGTGATTGTAATTTGTTTAATTTGATTATAGTTGGAATCCCAGGGGTTTAGCCTGCCTGATGTGCTCATTTTAAAATCAGACAGAACTTAGGAAAGATTAATACAATACTGATGCAAATATTTCTGGAGACACGCAAGCATAGACCTTATCGCACATAGGTAAAAATCAATTGATTATTATTTTCTGATGCATTGTGGGATAGAAAAGTGGGCAAATTTTGTCCCTTTTAAATCCCACAATGCATCAATTTCCCCCTTTCTCTATCCCACAATGCAACAGAAAAGGATAATTAATTGGTTAGTACCAATTTCCAACAATACAATAATACTGCATTATTAGTTATCCCCTGCATGTTCACACAATACAGAGAAGTGTACAGTACAAGTGTATTTTGTCATGTCACTTATGTGCTGAGATTTTTGTCGGTTTTGGGCAAAAGATTTTTTTTCTCCAAATTAATCTTGTATAACAATTCAATGTCTTGTATTATCGTGTGATAAAGAATCATATGTTTACAGGGCGGGGGGGGGGGGGGGGATTATTTGACCATGTAATAATTTGTTTCTGAAACCTAAAAGTATGTTATATTGCAATAATAAATCCAATTCTGTGGCATAAATGAGATTGGATCAAGACTATTCTTTTTTCATGTCTGAAGGCTGACAGCAAAATTGTTAACTTTATTTGTTGGGAGTGGCTGTTTTTAATTCAACCAGCATGCTTATATAGGCTTTTTAAACCTGGCCCGAGTAATTTGCTTGAGTCTGGTCCCTTCAGGACCCAAGCGTGTGTCCGTACGGACCGACCGTGTAAACAAACAAACAAACAAACAAACAAATTGTGACTCTTAGTTGATGATAGTCTGATAATGATACTTATTCCTGCATATCCCTCTCCCTTCTCCTGCAGATAATTACACAGAGGAGCTGTTGAAGCAACACGACCAGCAACTGGCATCGGTCAAGGCGTACCACGAGAACAACAAAGAAGTTCTACAGCTGTTGAAGAAGCGAGAGGAAACGTGGACAACAATGATAGAATTTGAGGTGAGCAAATGAGGAGGTTCAGTATGTGTGGGGGGGGGGGGGGGGGGGAGGGGGGGGGGAGGGGGGGGGAGGGGGGGGGAGGTTGTACGCAGACCTTGAAAGTAGAATCCTTCAGTCAAGCTCTTTCTTTTTTCATGTTCATTTTTTTTCCCAAACATTTAAAAGATTTTCTGATTTTTTTTTTTTTTAAAGGTGTGTTGGTTCAATAGTTTTATGCATGAATCGTTTTCGTTCATGTACTGTTCTATATTATGAGAAATTTTAATTGATATACAGGGTGTATCAAAAAAATTAGGACTCTGTTTCATGACGGTGTAATTCTTATTATAATCATTGGACCATGACCAATTTAGTCTCAATGTAAAGCCCAATTAATTATTATGATATCCTGAAAATATGAGATCAATCCGATGAAAAATAAGAAAACTAGCGTACTTTGTGTAAACCATGTCAATTACTGGTTTGCACAATGGGAATTCACACCGTAACAGTCGAGTAACATGAAAGTGCTCGATTTGTAACTCAATGGCCATCCACAGTGGATTCGAGAACTGTTTAACAAAACGTTTTTAATTTGCACAGAATATGCATGAATCTGTTTTGCGAATTTGTTTAGCCAGTATTGATTTGTGTCAGAAGTAAATGGATTACCAAACTAAACTTTGCTATTGACTGATAGATTATTTAATATGTTGACAATTATTATAACGTATTGAAACGTAAACCATGTTATTTACTGGTCTGTGGTCTGTACATGTTGATCCCATTGTACAAACCAGTAAATGGCATGGTTTACGCAAAGTACGCTAGTTTTCTCATTTTGCATTGGATTGATCTTACATTTTCAGGATATCATAATAATGAATTGGGCTTTACATTGAGACTAAATTGGTCATGGTCCAATGATTATAATAAGAATTACACCTTCATGAAACAGAGTCCTAATTTTTTTGATACACCCTGTATGTGAGGACTATTATAGTCCAATTGATAACTGAAGGAACAATTCCGGAATAGCGTAAATACGTACATGTTGGCCCCGCGCTAGTTCGTAGTTGCGCATACGCTAGAGGACACTTGTTCATATGATAAATATTCAAGTAATATAAAACTACTTCAAGTGTTTCAACCCAATTTCCGAATGTGACTGCTGACATGAGTGACTTTTATAGTATAGAAAAAAGACTGTGTCAGACACCTTTTACATGTTAATAATTTTTCAACCTAACTTTATTTTCTGTATTTTATTTGTGGTTTTTGCCATAGACACGTGCTACTGATCCCAACCGGTTCTTGTCTAACCGTGGCGGCGCACTGTTGCATGAGGAGAAAGAGCGCAATAAGATCAACAAAGATCTTTCTAAGGTTGGTTGCAGGGCCTGTCCGACTTCTTTGTTTCACATGATTTATTTCCCCTCCTTTTTCTGCCACTTGTCCTAAAAGTATAGTAGGAGAAGGGTTACAGCTAGGCCAGATTGAGTGCCGGCTAAATTGACTGACGGCGATTGGAGTAAGTGTAGCGACAAATTGTCCTAGTAGGAGGTTATCAATCACAGCCCTGGCCAGGGGTGATAGGGATGATGGGACTGAAACATATTTTGAAAATGTGTCTTTATCAAAAATGTTGAGGTGCTGCATTCTTTACCCTTTCCTACATGTATGATTATTTACACCAAGTTTCTGGGATACCTCCCTATCCAACGGGTTGACCAAAACAAATATTAAATCAAATGGCAACCCGGGGTGGAGGGGGGGGGGGGGGGGGGGGGGCACTCTCTTATTTGGGGTAAGAACATTGAAAGTTGTTAAGAACCCATATTTTCAGCCTCATACAAAGTCCCTTTTTAAATATCACCTACAGACCCATACATTTTATGACAATTTTACCACTGTTACACAGAGACTCCTTTTTTGATGAAAAAAGTAATTGAGGCAAATAAAGACCCTAGTTTGTTTGTACCGCACCAGTGGCGTAGCCAGGTTTTTCTCAGTGGGGGGGGCAAAGGGGGGGCCGGGAGTTTTGGTGGGGGGGCAACGACCAAATTGAGGATTGAATTTCCTTGTGTTGTGAATAGGTTAGTCCCAAATTATTTCAACTGACATTTCCCACAGGGGGGGCAACAGGGGGGGCAGAGAACCCCACAGGGGGGGCAGCTGCCCCCCCCCCCCCTTGCCCCCCCCTTGGCTACGCCACTGTACCGCACCCCTAACTTAACTTGACACAAGAGTATAATTGCCCCACTTTTGTATCTTTCCCAGCTCACAAAATCCCTCTCCGAAAGAATAAAAACACACGAGGTGTCCCAAGGCAGGCCGTTCCTCGTAGACGGCTGTCGTTTCGAGGAGTATGAGGTAGCAAAGTGGGCAGCTCATGAAACTGACAAAGCTTTGGCTAAAACTAAAAGGGTAAGTTGAATGCGTCTTAAATTAAGTACAAAATAATTTACCTACTGAAAAAGCGGAGACCGCTGCGCTACGGGAGTTGGATGAATTTAGGCCTTGAAGGTTTATAAGCACGGGGCGGGTGGGAACGGCAGAAGGGACGGGGACGGCGGGCGAGGGACGGCCATGAAGTAATGAGGTTTGAGAGGCAGGGGATTAATGAAGAGCGCTACGGGAGTTGGTTAATTTAGGCCTTGAAGGTTTAGGGCACGGCGGGGGCGTGGGGGAGGCCATGAAGTAATGAGGTTTGGGAGGCAGGGGGTTAATGAAGAAATGTGATAATGTGAAATTGCGTAACACTAACAAGTAGGGTTACGAAGTGGAAAGAAATAGTGTGGTTAAAATTATAAACCAGGGGATACAGCTTGGAGATGGTTAAAGTTTAGACCTTGGGTGTTGAGATCCATTATATTTTAACTCAAAATGTATGCTTACCAATTCGCGACAAATGTTCGTATAGCTAAATATGTGTTATTTCACCTGGGTTCTGTCTGGTATATAGGCGCTACTTACTAGCGGTTACATTTATCACCAAGGCCAGACTGCAAATAGCTGAATCTAATTCTTTGCTTCATGTCATGTTTCCTCAAGTCAGCAAGTCCTGCCCTTCGTGTAGGAACCCATACGATACAATATCGCATGTTGCAAATGGGTGTATATGCAGTTCCGAAACAATTACACATCGAGACATAATAGAATTGTTAATATCCTTCAAAAGGAAATCACAAAATATAACAATTCGTTTGTGGTCTACTGTAAAAACCAATTTCGGGTGCCCTAATCACCAACAATGACGATGAAATCGAATTTGCAATCGATCATGAAAAAATGAAGTGTTTCATGCCCATTTGATGATGCTTTCATTGAGGAATGTTACAACACCAAATTCCAGAAGTACATTTCTTTGCGATATGCTAACCATCTGCGGTTTTGATTGTAAAATCATCGTTTTTGTGATGGGTCACTCGGACATGTTCACTACCGTTTCTGCAGTGGGTTAAGGAAACTTGGTTTCCCCATCAGAGTAGCTAAGGTCGTTTCAAAATACACCTCAATTATTAGGAAAATTAGAAATAGACTCACAAAAGATAATTAATTCTGCATTGTGCTAACCTCACCAATTTGTTCATGCTTTGTTCATGTGATGATGTATGCCACTTTTGTGGCTCATAATATTGTTTATGGTCATTTTTGAATAAAAATATCGTATGTGTATCCTGAAAAGGCTTTCTTATTTTGCGTCTAAAAGCCGTGAATGTTGCACTGATACTATATGATGACTTGACACGGGTTATAAGCTATAAATGACTGAAAACCGTACAGAATTGACCGAGATATGAGCAAAAGGAGTGAAATTTAGGGCCTTTTCAGACTGTGTTTCTACAGGCCATGTTTGTTTATTTTTGTGCATACTGCAACCATGTAGTCGAGCGCGTAACACATAACGCGTCGTAGTGCGCCATGCAAAATAAACGCTCACACGCACTACACCCACGCACCCCTACATACGCGGGCGGGCAAATATTGGAGAAATACGCTGCGCTACGGGAGTTGATTAAATTAGGCCTTGAAGGTGTATAAGCACAGCGCGGGTGGGAACGGCGGGGACGGCAGGGGAGGGCGGGCGGGGCGAGGGGAGGCCATGAAGTAATGAGGTTTGGGAGGCAGGGGGTTACTGAAGAACGCTACTGGAGTTTGTTAATTTAGGCCAAGTGACGGAACTTTAGGCCTTGGGGTTGAGATATGTCACGATGTCAAGATGCTAAATTGCGTAACGGATATGCCATGGGATGGGGAAGGGCGGAGAGTGACGGGCGGGGTACGGGAGATGGTTAAGATTTTGGCCTTGGAGTTGAAATATGCCATGGGCGTGGGCGGGCGGGGGGTCTTTTTATTTTTTTTAATGAAATTATCGAACACTTTTGAATTAAAACAGAGCCTTTTGATTTTTTTTTTTTTTTTTAAATATTGTTCTATTCCTATGTGTTTCGTTATAAATTTCTAACACTTATGTGTATGTGTTGTTTCATTTTGTAGGTGTTCTATCTGGTAGGCCCTACTGCCTAGCGGGAGAGCCCGTCCGAAGGACGGGCGTCCCGCTAGTTTTTTACAATTGTGGATAAAATCATTAAACTGCATCATAAAACAAAAAAATATGTGGCAGGAACCCTCAAAGTGCATTAAAAACCCTAAAAAACATGTAGAAGACCTATAGACCCCATGCCATGATCCACTGCACTTCGTTCGCAACACTTATACACCTATCAGTTGTAAGACGCACTATACAACCCCCGGGAGTGGTGCATCACTTTACCGAGGTGCGTCAACTTCTCATGTACTATGACGCACCCTGTGTCAAAAAAAAGACGGACCATTACCATCCAAATACGCACCCTCAGTCAATTTTTGGACGCACCATTGGTGGATTCTGACGGACCATGACGACGCACCCCGTCGTCAGATATCGTTGACTAAACTGGATAAACACGATGACTACTGAAAATGAGAGTAAAACTACTTTTGATTCACGGGGGATCTGCCCTTATTCGATGTTGTCAACCCTGGCCCCGAATAAATAGACCCCGGACCGGGACCGGGATGGACGGAACCAAGGGGAGAACTTTTATATGCACAATAAATGTCTGACTGGTCTAAAATTCATAGAATATTTAACTGATAATTATAAATGTCAGGATGAGGATGAAACAATTTCAAGAACATTTCCCACGGTGTGTCATAAGTGATTACCCCCTAGCACTACCAGTTATCATCATTACTGGAGAGAAGATGTTGTGCACAGCTCTACCACACATCTAATATGGTAGCCCACCCCCACTTGTAAATACCTCCGACCGAGGACTTGTACGTTTACCCATACAACTGTGGAATTCTTCAAATTCATGAATTCTTGGTATTTATGGGCCAAAATAGGAAGTATTCAAGTGAACCATTTATATCGCGTTTAAAAATAAAGTCTACCTTCAACCTATCTCACTTTAATTTTCTACCTAATAACCGTGGACGGTGTATGCAGCTTGTTATACAAGGGCAGTATTATGTCACCCGGTTGTGAAATGATTACACACAAATATACCGTGTAACAGATTTTTATCAATGAAACCGAGGACTTGCCTCAGATTAGAAAGGGAATAACATAGCGACCTCGTTTAGGTGGTTGATAACGGGAAATTGCAGTTGCAGGAATTTTATAGCTGTTTTACTGAAGAGGTTTTACTGAAGAGGTGAAATTTAAAGGTACCTGTACCACCTCACTGCGAATACGGTGGGATTTTGAGGTCGGCCATGTTTAGTGACGTTATACGTGTGATGTTTGTACTTGTTTTGGTGTGTATGGAAAGATGAGACCTCTAGCTATACCATGGTACCCAAATAAGCATACTCTGCATTTGCAAACACTTTACGAGCCTCCCTACTGTATGACACGTGACCAACTTCAAAACCATGTTCCTCGATAATGGAAAATATTCCATAATCGATGTTGAGGGCGCTTGTCAACGTACACTGGGTACAAAGAGTGCAAGAAGTGCTTGATCATGATGGTGCCAACAACTTCGGGTCAGACCCATTACAAAACTAAAGTATTGGTACATTTATACCTTCTAAATAATCATTTACACTTTCTTTTTTGGGGGGTGGGGGGGGGGGGTGGGTAATCACTTATGACACACGGTATAACTGATAATTATAATTGTCAGGATGAGGATGAAACAATTTCAAGAACATTTCCCATTCTGCTTCGACCCGTTCAGTTGCGTAACCAGGAGGTGGGGTGGGGTGGGGTTATACATGTGTTATACATGTATACAGGCTTGCGCCTATACAGTAAACGGGAGGTAAGTAGAAAATTGGGTTCTCGAAAGTGTATTTTAACCAAAATTGGGTTCTCGAAAGTGTATTCAAACATTTGAACTTCGGATTGGAAATTACACCTTCGATCTATAAACCATCAAAGAATTTAAGGGGGCATATAAAAATACCAAAAACATTTCTGATTTAATCAATACCACCCATATACTTCGAGAAAAGGCACCCCAAAAGGCGGCACATACACGTATACCGCTATTACGACAAGTCCCCCGGGGCTCCCCCCACCCTGATTCCCCCAAATGAAATTATATACAAACTCAATGTAAACCTTTGTATGCTAAAACAAATAGTCATATATGCATATGCCCCCCTCCTCCTGATGACCCCCACATGCGATGCCCTAAATTTGACTAAATTTGCATGGACAACACGGGTGATTACGAGGGTGTGTGGGGGGTTGGGGGTGGTACTCGTCTAAGACGGTATACGGGTGTGTGCTGCTCTAATGGGTAGCTTTTTGGCACAAAACCGCTAAACATGGGGTATGATTTTGTGCTAAAATCCCTAAAAATAGGGTCACTTTTTACAAATGGGTCTATTTTCGCGATGTTTGTGTCTATTTTCGCAAACAAATTACAAATTAAAATTAGGTCCATTTTCCCGATAATTTGCGAAAATTGGGTCATTACTTGACAAGCATGCTCCTCTTACAACGCGAACAATTACATGTAGACCCCATGCCCCTTGGTTTACGGAGGATATTCGCAAAGTTAAGCAAGAGGTCCGTCGGTGTGAGCGTCAATGGTGCGCCTCAAGACTTGAAATTCACAAAGTAATCTTCTTGGAGCAAGCGCACATCTATAACCAATTAATTAAACAGGTTAAATGTGACTACCATAAGAAGCAATTTGATGGCTGTAATTCATGACAACTTTTCCAAAAAGTGAATAAACTTACCTCACCAAAATCTTCAAAAGTTTTACCATCTGAATCTGACATCCCACTTGTTGAACGCTTCTCTAGTTTCTTTGCCGACAAGATTAAACGTATTACGGATGAGCTCCACAACTCTCCTAAATATCATCTCTCTGTGCACCCACCAGTGAATCCACCAGTGCTATGTTATCCAAATTTTCCACGCTTTCAGAAGAATCAGTCACAAAAATCATCATGAAATCGCCATCTACATCATGTGGATTGGATCCTATACCAACTTGGCTTCTGAAACAATGTCTACCAGAACTCATTTCCATCATCACTAGAATCATTAACTCTTCGTTGGAAGCAGGCCATTTCCCTGATGCACTGAATCATGCTCACATCACACCGCTCATCAAGAAACCTAAATTGGATCGTGAAATTCTAAAAAACTACAGGCCTGTTGCTAATCTTAAGTTTCTTGCCAAGACTGTTGAGCGTGCATGTACTGGCCAAATACAAGATTATTTATCAGAGAACAATCTAAATGGAAAAATGCAGAGTGCCTATAGATGTAATCATAGCACAGAAACAGCGCTTCTTTGTGTCTATAATAACCTACTTCTCGCTGCTGACAAGGGTCATGAAGTCATTCTCATTCTATTGGACTACTCGGCTGCTTTTGACACCATAAATCACCAAATACTGTTAGAGCGTTTCTCAAATAAATATGGATTCACAGGTTCTGCATTTTTATGGATTAAATCGTGTTTCACCAACCGTTCACAATCTGTCATTATAAATGGTCGCGAGTCAATGGTTCATGTTCCGCAATATGGTGTTCCTCAGGGGTCAGTACTTGGCCCTTTAGGCTTCACAATGTATTCATCTCCATTAGAAGATATCATCGATTCTCATGGCATCTCCAAAATGACTTATGCAGATGACACTCAGATATATATTGTATTGAAAAATGATGATGACAGAGTAGGTGCTCTAATGGGTAGCTTTTTGGCACAAAACCGCTAAACATGGGGTATGATTTTGTGCTAAAATCCCTAAAAATGGGGTCACTTTTTACAAATGGGTCTATTTTCGCGATGTTTGTGTCTATTTTCGCAAACAAATTACAAATTAAAATTAGGTCCATTTTCCCGATAATTTGCGAAAATTGGGTCATTATAACTTGACAAGCATGCTCCTCTTACAACGCGAACAATTACATGTAGACCCCATGCCCCTTGGTTTACGGAGGATATTCGCAAAGTTAAGCAAGAGGTCCGTCGGTGTGAGCGTCAATGGTGCGCCTCAAGACTTGAAATTCACAAAGTAATCTTCTTGGAGCAAGCGCACATCTATAACCAATTAATTAAACAGGTTAAATGTGACTACCATAAGAAGCAATTTGATGGCTGTAATTCATGACAACTTTTCCAAAAAGTGAATAAACTTACCTCACCAAAATCTTCAAAAGTTTTACCATCTGAATCTGACATCCCACTTGTTGAACG
Source organism: Ophiura sarsii (assembly GCA_035610835.1). Lineage (NCBI taxonomy): Eukaryota > Metazoa > Echinodermata > Ophiuroidea > Amphilepidida > Ophiuridae > Ophiura > Ophiura sarsii. The sequence continues at coordinate 17,120 of JAYJML010000070.1, forward strand.
CTTCTCTAGTTTCTTTGCCGACAAGATTAAACGTATTACGGATGAGCTCCACAACTCTCCTAAATATCATCTCTCTGTGCACCCACCAGTGAATCCACCAGTGCTATGTTATCCAAATTTTCCACGCTTTCAGAAGAATCAGTCACAAAAATCATCATGAAATCGCCATCTACATCATGTGGATTGGATCCTATACCAACTTGGCTTCTGAAACAATGTCTACCAGAACTCATTTCCATCATCACTAGAATCATTAACTCTTCGTTGGAAGCAGGCCATTTCCCTGATGCACTGAATCATGCTCACATCACACCGCTCATCAAGAAACCTAAATTGGATCGTGAAATTCTAAAAAACTACAGGCCTGTTGCTAATCTTAAGTTTCTTGCCAAGACTGTTGAGCGTGCATGTACTGGCCAAATACAAGATTATTTATCAGAGAACAATCTAAATGGAAAAATGCAGAGTGCCTATAGATGTAATCATAGCACAGAAACAGCGCTTCTTTGTGTCTATAATAACCTACTTCTCGCTGCTGACAAGGGTCATGAAGTCATTCTCATTCTATTGGACTACTCGGCTGCTTTTGACACCATAAATCACCAAATACTGTTAGAGCGTTTCTCAAATAAATATGGATTCACAGGTTCTGCATTTTTATGGATTAAATCGTGTTTCACCAACCGTTCACAATCTGTCATTATAAATGGTCGCGAGTCAATGGTTCATGTTCCGCAATATGGTGTTCCTCAGGGGTCAGTACTTGGCCCTTTAGGCTTCACAATGTATTCATCTCCATTAGAAGATATCATCGATTCTCATGGCATCTCCAAAATGACTTATGCAGATGACACTCAGATATATATTGTATTGAAAAATGATGATGACAGAGTAGGTGCAATCTAGGTGCCAAACTCTTGTATTGCAATTGGCGATGATCGAGTGATTTCAGGAATTTTAGAACATGCGGTATAAATATCGGAGTGATGTTTGCGGTATTAAAGTAGAGCCTGGTTGGCGGTATCAAGGAGTTATGTGGTATAGTAGGCAGTGGCGTGCACAGGATATTGTGAGTGGGGGGGGGGGCCACCTGGCCATAAATGAAATTCCCCCGACTATTTAAGTAAAGAACTGCGCGCGTAGCGCGCGAAAATTGTAGAATTTACACCTTTTTTTGCACGATTGAGCTACATGTTGGCTCTAAACAAGCTTGTACCAAAGAATATTGCATTTTGGGAAGACATTTGCGCGCGTAGCGCGCGAAAAAATTTCGTCTGTGTTTTTGACTATCATAATTCCATGATGCCACTGACCTAGACTCCTTCTCAATTCCCCCGACTGGCTAAGTTTCCCCCGACTGACTCAATAGTGGGGGCCGCGGCCCCCCCGGCCCCCCCTTTGCGCACGCCACTGATAGTAGGCCTATAGCGTATATTTAAAGGTCGTATTTTGTTGTTCGTAAACAGATGTACACTGTGACACACCCATGTAAAGTGACGGACCTTGACGCACCCTCCGTCATATTTTTGACGGACCAAAGGCTGCCACTGACGTACCCTCCGTCAAAAATTATTGGTAAACGACGCACCTCTCCCGGGGGTCGTAAAGTGCGTCTTACAACTGATAGATGTATTATTCCGTTCACCGTCAGTAAAATTAACCCGCACTAAATTTTGGCTACTGAATACCAAAATTGATCACCGAACATGGGCCACTTCTCTGTGTGAATCCAATGAACAATGATTAATAAAAATTCTTCCAGGTACTGAAACGGCTGAATTAGTCTATGGCCATGTGTTTTGAACTGACCACCAAAAAAGGGTGGCGGCGTTGCATTTTTGGTGAAGAATCACCCATATCTCTCTATTAACTCAACAACTAAATGTGGTAGAGCTATGGTTTAGGTGTCATTTGAAAGCTTATTTATCTAGCTACACTGTGTGAATAAATCAGGTATTTCTATAACTGTTTGGCTGAGATATGATTGATTATATTTCGAAAGTCAGGGGTGGCGGCGGCGGCGGTGGCGGTGGCGGTGGCGGTGGCGTTGTGTACAATCTCTATGGGGAATATAGAAAATGTTCCCAATTCTACGTTCAAATTATAATAACTCCTGATCTCTGTATGGTACAAACATGATTTTGCGCTCATTTTATAGATTATTTTATATTCAATAAGTTTCCGTTTCAACAAACCTGTCAACTATTACGTAACAATTGTAATCACGAATCGATTGAATTGTCTTTGGCTTTTTCCCTATTCACTACACAGTGACTTGCCCTAATTCATCGGTTTTACATACATGACTATAACAACAGAATTATTCAACCGATGATAGTAAAATTATACATTTTTGGAAAGCTCTCAAATAGGGGAATTCAAAAATCTCGCTTAAATCAGGATAGGGTGAATAGGCAAAAAAATATATGTGAAAACTCGAATAAATATGAAATGTAAACGTTTGCGCTCATTTACTTCCCGATAGAGTATATTTCAACAAGTTACCCTTGACAACCATTATGTTCTGATGGGTAAATTGCATGAGGAACTCATATGCACAGTAAAATTATGATTGGGATAGGAATAAAAATAAAATATTGAGCTTTAATCAAAATATGAAAAAATCGATATTCTTTGAACATTCTTAATCACAAGATGTTACCATTAGGTCCTATGCAAATTCCAATCGCATATTTGGATTCCTTGTGAGATTACCGTTCAGAAAATATATACTTTTTATGGGGTAGAACAAGTGGTTATTGCGATATGCTAATTCGAATCTCAGATGGTGTAAAATGTAAAAATCTGGACATGCAACGGGAAGGGGGGCGAGTTCAAAACACATGGCCCTATACTAAATGATCAATTGTCAAGCCAGCGTGAAAAAAACTCATTCACAGTATCAAATGGTTCTTTAAAATTGATTGTTCTGTGTACTTGGTCCGACACTCCGGCATCCTGATCACTAAATCAGATTAACTTTGCTTTATAACCAGTCCAGAGATACAATGACCAAGCAGCCCGCACAATGTGCAGGAGTGCATTAGCGAAGTTTTTAAATTCCTGTTTTAGCATCTTATCTAAAGTAAGCCTATCTACTAAGGCCATTATTATTATTTTTGCAAGGGTAAGGAGAAATATATGCTATGTGCGATGTGTTATGGAATCACATTATGGGTCAACAGTTGCAAGGGAACATCTGGGATGGTCAGTGAAGATCCGTTCATACTCGTGTCGTTGCGCATCTGCCTATGTCGGTGGATAAAAGTTTACATTGCTTCAACTCAATACATGAAGTGGATCAGTTTTCCTTCTGTTGTTTACACTTAGCATATTAGCATCATGTAAGTTCAACTCAATACATGAAGTGGATCAGTTCTCCTTCTGTTGTTTACACTTAGCATATTAGCATCATGTAAGCAATGAGTCGATGACCATCATTTGTATTTCTTTTTCTTGGTATCCTGTTCTGGCATACATTCAGCTGGAGGCCAAAAAGAAAGAAACCGAAAATAACATGAAGTTGGGGAGGAAGCCAGGCACCCCGGACAGCAAACGGGTAGGATCGTCGGCATCCAACACCCCAGAATCATGTAAACGCATTAGAGGGGTAAGTAGTCTTACAACTGATAGGTGTATTATTCCGTTCACCGTCAGTAAAATTAACCGGCACTAAATTTTGGCTACTGAATACCAAAATTGATCACCGAACATGGGCCACATCTCTGTGTGAATCCAATGAACAATGATTAATAAAAATTCTTCCAGGTACTGAAACGGCTGAATTAGTCTATACTAAATGATCAATTGTCAAGCCAGCGTGAAAAAATCCTCATTCACAGTATCAAATGGTTCTTTAAAATTGATTGTTCTGTGTACTTGGTCCGACACTCCGGCATCCTGATCACTAAATCAGATTAACTTTGCTTTATAACCAGTCCAGAGATACAATGACCAAGCAGCCCGCACAATGTGCAGGAGTGCATTAGCGAAGTTTTTAAATTCCTGTTTTAGCATCTTATCTAAAGTAAGCCTATCTACTAAGGCCATTATTATTATTTTTGCAAGGGTAAGGAGAAATATATGCTATGTGCGATGTGTTATGGAATCACATTATGGGTCAACAGTTGCAAGGGAACATCTGGGATGGTCAGTGAAGATCCGTTCATACTCGTGTCGTTGCGCATCTGCCTATGTCGGTGGATAAAAGTTTACATTGCTTCAACTCAATACATGAAGTGGATCAGTTTTCCTTCTGTTGTTTACACTTAGCATATTAGCATCATGTAAGTTCAACTCAATACATGAAGTGGATCAGTTCTCCTTCTGTTGTTTACACTTAGCATATTAGCATCATGTAAGCAATGAGTCGATGACCATCATTTGTATTTCTTTTTCTTGGTATCCTGTTCTGGCATACATTCAGCTGGAGGCCAAAAAGAAAGAAACCGAAAATAAGTTGGGCAGGAAGCCAGGGACACCGGCCAGCAAACGGGTAGGATCGTCGGCGACCAACACCCCAGCATCGCGTAAACGCTTAAAAGGGGTAAGTATTGTAAATTGATGAGCCACTTGAGACTAGAAATTTGTCAAGAATAAGCAGATCGGTTCACGCTTACAGCTTTGTTTGAATCCTAAATGATTATTATAGATATTTCAGGAATTTCAAAATGTTTCAGTTTTTGAACTAAAATGGTCATGGAAAACTGTCTTGAAGCTTTCTTGTTAAAGCTTAAATAATGAAACATTGATACTAATACGCGCGAAGCGCGCAAAAATTGGCATTTCTAACACTTAAAATAATGGTCAATTATGACGTTTTTGACGATTTGATATTGCATAGTTACATACATATTTTTCAGTTTTTGAACTAAAATGGTCATTGAAAACTGGTTGAAGCCTTCTGATACTATCAATTAAGCTTAAATATTGAAATATTGAACTAATACGCGCGAAGCGCGCAAAATTTTGCATTTGTAACACTTAAAGGGTCCAGTATAACGTTTTTAACGTCCCACATATAATATTTGGTTTGGTTCGAGACCATTATAATGTTGATACCTGTAGAAAGAATGCGCGCGAAGCGCACAAAGATTTTCAGCTTTTAAACTAAAATGGTCATGGAAAACTCGACATATAGACCTATACCATTACGTGAGATATCGATTGTGCCCCTCTGTGCACACACAAATTCTGGTCTCACGCAAATAACGACAGTTGTGCTTATTGTCTTAATTATAATGATAATTTGCATTGTTCAAGTCGAAGTTAAGACAGAGTCTAAGCTCTTACATTGCATTGACACCTAATCGTTGGAGTTGGACTTACTTTTGCGATAGACTGATTGTGGGCTTGCAGAGTCTACAATCAGTACAATGAGAGCAATTGGCCTACATCATAAGTATAGGCGAATTATTTAATATCTCGTAACCTATGTGCCAACTTGATTGGCCATTGGCGACATTATTGACTTGGGTTTGCATTGACAACGACAATGATATAGACCTACAATCTTGGAAAAAAGTCCTTGGAACGCAAACGCTGAGCTGAGCACACGTGCTGGGTATTGTGTGCATGTATTGATACTTAGTGTCTTCTGTTATAAATGGAAATTGTTCAAATGAGATTTTTCCTTCCCCACCCCCCATCGATCAATGTTGGGACACTCTGGCAAGCTGCAGGAGCCACTGGCCTTGGTCAACATTGTACGGGGGAGTGGGGGTGACACTTTTCCGTTAATCACACGCAGGTGTTCCAAGACTTTTTTCCAGGATTGTATAAGAGGAATGCAAAATATTTGATCTAAATTTCGTTTTTCTATCATAAATCAAAAACCGAATGTCGTATGAATCTCATATTACACACGATTTGAGCAAACAATAGGGGCATCACAAATATTATAAAAATAATGATAGGGAATTAATTTTATTTAGGGAGTGGGCACTGAAAACAATTATTTATGTCATATTTAACTACAATTTGACCCGTTTCTTGATCCCGCGCGCAATAATCTAATGTTTATAAATCAATAAAGCAAAAGTATAAAGTTCTACCACAAGTGTTGACAAAGGATACAGTTGTGTCCGAAACGTACACGTGAGTACTTACACTGGATCAGTATAATGAACCTTCCATATTATATAAAGTTCTTGCTGAGAAATTAACATTTTTATACTTTTAATAATGTTATCACATTGCCTATTTGTTTGTTATTTGAAATATGAAACTATACATTTACACTTTCCACGCGACAAGCGTCTGCAGACGACAATCCAAAATTGCACAAAATGTTTCAAAAATGTCAAAATTATTGAATGTCATTTTACCAATATTTGGAATCACCTTGTGAAATGCATTTAAATAAGTACAAAAACGTGCCTATTATTTGTTCAGTTATCCTTGAGATAGACATAAAAGTTAGACAAATCTGTTTTGTACCGTGGTTAAACCAATAGCCGCGTTGAAAGTGTTAACATTTGCCGAGCATTAAACGTTTATTTGCAATACTATTCCTATCTATTGAAGATAGCTCATAACAGAAAAAAGGAAAAAAGTCACGCCATGAGAGCGACTCGAACCGACGCCAAGCAGGCTATATAAAGGGTGCCAACGAACGCTCCTATCCACTGGGCCAAGCGGTCAGTGCTTACACAAGCTTGGATTTGTTTTATTAAACATGTTATAGTAAAGCATTATTGCAAAGTATCACACACTTTACACACACTTTACCATCAGTTTACCATTGGGACATTTTGCTTAAAATAGGCAATTAAACGTTTTTTTCATACTGCCTTTGAGTTATCAAGATAATGCATATGTGTTAGCTATACTAATCATGCATGTTGTAACTCCGAAATATTTGATCTAAATTTCGTTTTTCTATCATAAATCAAAAACCGAATGTCGTATGAATCTCATATTACACACGATTTGAGCAAACAATAGGGGCATCACAAATATTATAAAAATGATGATAGGGAATTAATTTTATTTAGGGAGTGGGCACTGAAAACAATTATTTATGTCATATTTAACTACAATTTGACCCGTTTCTTGATCCCGCGCGCAATAATCTAATGTTTATAAATCAATAAAGCAAAAGTATAAAGTTCTTGCTGAGAAATTAACATTTTTATACTTTTAATAATGTTATCACATTGCCTATTTGTTTAATATTTGAAATATGAAACTATACATTTACACTTTCCACGCGACAAGCGTCTGCAGACGACAATCCAAAATTGCACAAAATGTTTCAAAAATGTCAAAATTATTGAATGTCATTTTACCAATATTTGGAATCACCTTGTGAAATGCATTCAAATATTAGGCCAAAAAAAAAAAAAAGTTGACTTGCCCTTTCCGACCGACCCTAATTTTCGGAAATCTAGGGTCGCTATTTTTTTTTTTTTTTTTTTTTTCTTCAAAAAAAATAAAATAATAATAATTTTTAAAAAAAATTTAAAAAATTTGAAAGAAGCACATAACAATAAAGAAAGATCTAAACGTGTTTTTAAGTAGTATCTGCTTGTTTAAAAATCAAAAAATAAATTAAACAAAAATTTCAAAATTTTTTTAAAAAAAAAAATCTTTAAAACGTGTTTTTGTGCAGTAAATTTTCAACAATTTAAAAAAAAAAAAAAAAAAAATCCGACCGTCCGACCCTGACTTTGACCCTGAAAGGGCAAGTCAACTTTTTTTTTTTTTTTGCCTAAGTACAAAAACGTGCCTATTATTTGTTCAGTTATCCTTGAGATATACATAAAAGTTAGACAAATCTGTTTTGTACCGTGGTTAAACCAATAGCCGCGTTGAAAGTGTTAACATTTGCCGAGCATTAAACGTTTATTTGCAATACTATTCCTATCTATTGAAGATAGCTCATAACAGAAAAAAAAGACAAAAAGTCACGCCATGAGAGCGACTCGAACCGACGCCAAGCAGGCTATATAAAGGGTGCCAACGAACGCTCCTATCCACTGGGCCAAGCGGTCAGTGCTTACACAAGCGTGGATTTGTTTTATTAAACATGTTATAGTAAAGCATTATTGCAAAGTATCACACACTTTACACACACTTTACCATCAGTTTACCATTGGGACATTTTGCTTAAAATAGGCAATTAAACGTTTTTTTCATACTGCCTTTGAGTTATCAAGATATGCATATGTGTTAGCTATACTATACTAATCATGCATGTTGTAACTCCGAAATATAAGCCGCATGGGTCACATCTACGCATTTTGATAACAGTTTACCATTTAAAATGAAAACAAAATATGTATACTAATATTATACTATAGAAACGACGGTAAAGTGCTCAATGAACACGTGTTTCAAGGCAACACTTTACCACACACTTTACCATTACCGTCCCAACTCGTCTGATGATTACGTTGTGAATAAAGCTAAATTCATTTATCGCAGTGCTATTTTAATAAATAAATAAAATAAAATATACTACTTAAATGGTTTATTTATGTATTCACGTATATTATATATTACTTAAATGGTTTATGTATTCACTTATTTAGTTGTTTGGGTTGTTTTTGAGGATGAGATTGAACTGAAAGCCTATAGATGATATTATCGTCGTGCTTACTCATCTGACTCATTAGCTCAGTTGATAAGAGCGCTAGGCTATAACCATCCGGAGGTCCCGGGTTCAACTCCTGGATGTGCAATTTCTTTTACTGACTATCATTTATAATTTGTGGAGTAAGAAGAAACATTTACTCATCATCCAACCATGTCCAACTATTGTTTTTCCAATTATTTTCAAATATTTCCAAAAAATAAATACCAACAGTTTTGAAAAAAAGGAGTAAGAAAAAAGTAATATTTGAAAAAATCCATAAAATAAGGGTTTGTGAATAACATGTCGGGACAAAATACCAGCAATTTCAAAATGTTCAAAATAAATTCCAAAAACTGTAGGCAAAAACGCCCTCTGACAATGTGAGCCAAAAATGTTGGTTGATAATAATATGTGGAAATGTAGAATTAAATCCAAATGTAGTTTTTTCAAAAATTCTTTTTAATAAAACAGCCAACAAAGTGTACGTACAGGCTGTAACAAAAAAAGTTATACAGTTTTGAAAAAAAAATTAAAAATATCTCCCGTGTTATTTCTGTTTCGAGTTTTAATGGCCTGCAAGGGGAATTTTCTTAGCTTTCAAATAAGCTTTGTTTCATGACAATCGATGGTCGGTAAACAGAGATATGATCAATTGTCTAAAGTAGTCATAAAATCACCTGGGCCACTTTGGTTTAATCAATGGTAAAATCACTGGGATGATTATGAATGGAATCGAACCAGGAACATAGCAGTAGAGCGCTCTTGTTAGACAACAATGGTTCGTTTCAAGTGGTTAAAAGTATTACAAAGAAGGTTAGGTCTTTACAAATATTATTTATTTATTTTATGAATATATTTATTCAAATGAAATAAAACTATTTGAAAAAAGAATTATATTGTTCTCTCTAATGTTCCTTGCATGATACCCTAACCATTTAATTTATACAAGCAAGATTGTATGATATTATTGTGAAAGTGGCCCAACCAGATTTCGAGACGACTTAGTAGATTGGTCATAACTTTTAAACGCAAGTAGTTAAAAAGACCAAATAAAATGATTCTGTTAGCCAAAACAAAACTTAAGACAGAGTGTAAGAGATTTTGACATTGCATGATTTTAACATTGAATTAAAAATAAAATTGCGATTGTATAACTTTTTTGTTACAGTCTGTATAGGCTTATGAACGAACATTCGAGCAGAAAAAAAAGTGTTTTGAAAAAAGGTGTTTTTCTTGCAATTTTTCTTGGTGACTATTGGGCCGGGGAACTCATCGTCCCTTTGCAACACAAGTGATGCAAAACAACGACCGAAAATCAGAAAATACATAATAACAGATGGGCATATGAATAATGAGCATCTATTATTATATTACAACCCGTTAATGCAATACAAAAGATAGCTGTCGAATCTGTCAAACAGAAGTTACTGCTATCTACTGAAGATAGTTATTTACAAGTAGGCCTAAGTTGTTTTACAGTTAGTTGTGTTACTTTCAACCCCATATATAGATTCCGTTACTTTTACTTTTAGACACTCTTTTGCATATCTGACAATACATCAATAAATCTCGTAGGAGTATCTGGAAACGCCACATTATGCATTGCAATAATAGGCAATTATTATACATCTTCGAAATGCATTAGTTAGTATAGGTAATTGTTTTCACTGAACGTTCCCGTATTAAATGAATGTCTTTATAAAAAGAAATATTGGGGTTGCCAAGCCTATGGTCCACTGCCAAATACTGTGCAATTTGAGATACATGTGACATTTAGTTTTCGAGATATGATAGAAAAACCAAATTTAGATGATTTTTTTTGTTTTGCAATCTGCGTATACAATCTTGGAAAAAAGTCCTTGGAACGCAAACGCTGAGCTGAGCACACGTGCTGGGTATTGTGTGCATGTATTGATACTTAGTGTCTTCTGTTATAAATGGAAATTGTTCAAATGAGATTTTTCCTTCCCCACCCCCCCATCGATCAATGTTGGGACACTCTGGCAAGCTGCAGGAGCCACTGGCCTTGGTCAACATTGTACGGGGGAGTGGGGGTGACACTTTTCCGTTAATCACACGCAGGTGTTCCAAGACTTTTTTCCAGGATTGTAGTTAGTATAATTAAAGAGCAATACAGGTCCCACACATTGCCCGTTAGGCCTAGCCTATACTATTCCGACACAATTTTTTGCTAGGTGCCTATAGGCTGTTCATGTGCGCCGACATAAAATCTCATAAAAATGGGCTCGTTCACACAGTGCCTACAAATTTATATGCCTACATTGCCTTTGTTCATTTTTGATTTGTGTTAACATAACATATATGCCGACACAACATTATCATTTGCGCATACGATATCTGTTATAGGGCTCTCTCCCCTTCTTTCCCTTTTCCTTTCTTTCTTTCCTCTTTCCTTTCTTCCTTTCTTCTTTCTTTCCTTTTCCTTTCTCTTTCTTTCTTTCTTCCCTTCTTTCTTTCTCCCCTTCTTTCGTTTTTCTTTCCCTTTTCCTTTCTTTCTTTCTCCCTTTTCTTCCTCCTTTATTTTTTTTGCCCACAGCCCCATTATGAATGGGGGGTGTGACACCCCCCCCCCCCCCCTCTGGGGACGCCCTTGCGAGGCTATCTGAATTGCTATAGTGTTAAACTACAACACTACACACTTGCACGCTCACGGTGTAGGTTTTATTCCCGGCGCATAGAGACTGACCCCCCCCCCCCCCCCCCCATTTCACCCTTTTTCATACAAAAACACGCCCGGGATTTAAAGTTAATTGGAGTCCACTCTCTATCCTAGCTGTATGATTGACTTTTTGTTCTCGTCAGTCCTCGTGCGCCGTTCGTTTTGTAGGTCTACTGAACGGTTTGCACTGCGGAGACTTACCTGCCCCATAAGACCCAGTTTGCGCCACGAACGCGTACGCACCTTATGGTCTGCGCCATTACGCGTGCGCCATGTTTGTTTATACGCGAGCGCGCAGCAACAGTGCAAGAGTTTGTTTACATATAGAAAAGTTCGTAAAATACTTTATTTGTCGGTCGTATTATCCTGTATAAATGCTTATTGCGATGCGATCTTTAAGGATAACAAATAGCCACATATACAGGAATGTAGCTATGTCCATACTGAAAATATTTTGGGTGAAGACCATATGTCATCACTCAGTCCGTAAGCCACAATTTGAGTCTAAATAGTAGCTACCGAGGTTAAAGAAAATCAAAATTTCGGTAGCGGGCCGTTCGTGACACTCACGTGACTGTTGCGTGGCACTGGTTGCTACGTGGGGCGAAGATCCCTTCGCATAGCGATTGCACGGATAGATGGGCAGGAATCTACACTCGGAGTCATTGGACAGACAGAATCGCCACAAATAGTATTTAGATATGATGCCATTGCGTCTGTCTATAGACAAAAAAAAAATTCGCACGTCAAGAAAATTCGCACGGACACAAAATTTCGCAGTCCAAAAAGCACTGTAGTCAATGTTTTATGAGTAGTTTTACTATCATTGATATTTGAAACTATATAAGAAAAACGCAATTTTTACCTTAAAAAAAATCGCCACCATCGCCCCCCCCCCCCCCCCCCCCCCCCCCCCCATCTGACGGGCCTGAGTTATGTTTTTTTTCATAGGACTGATAGGCTGTATGCATTATTGTGCAGTAAAATTGAGAACGCTCATTACAAATCCGAGGGTCAGGAATTTTTAACCCAAAATGTCCAACCATCCACTCCCAGGCTCTAGCAGGCTTTAATTATAATAATAGCACATATACACAGCCAATCATATATATATTGTTTGTGTTTATTGTGTTATATAACCATAACGTAAATAACCTGATAAATTACAGCACTGTAATTATTACCCAACTTGGTGTGTGTGTGTGTTTAGTAGATGATTGTCTAAGTCTGGGTGAGTGAGAGGTGTCCTACTGTGAAAGTGGTGTGTATCTGGTGTGTAGGGTAGAGCTCTGTTATATAAATCATCACTAACATAGTCACTGTGGATGAGTGCTATTAATTCCTTATAGCACATATACACAGCCAATCCAGAATTCCACAAATTTCACTTATCATCGTACAGCTTCAGAATGCTGTAAATTTGACATCGTAAATAACCTGATTAATTACAGCACTGTAATTATTACCCAACTTGGTGTGTGTGTGTTTAATAGAAGATGATTGTCTAAGTCTGGGTGAGTGAGAGGTGTCCTACTGTGAAAGTGGTGTGTACTGTGTATCTGGTGTGTAGGGTAGAGCTCTGCCATATAAATCATCACTAAAATGGTCACTGTCGATGAGTGCTATTAATTCACTGGGGTAGTATTGTGTTACATCTATGTGCTGGTCACCCCGCCCGTGGTTAAGCTGCTCATTACATCCTAAGCACAAACTGTTATAAGTCATCTTGATGTTTTCAGTTTAGACCATGTTTAGCACGTAACCCTTACCGCATTGCTCAGATGCGCACTGGGTGTACCTGTAATCTTATTGCTACAAGTCTCAAAACAGAGCCTCGAAAGAAAACGGACGGATCAAAACGGAAACGACATAAGCATGCCCATCGACTACGAGAAACGGAATTGCGAATAATGGAGGTCAACATACGTGGACTTCGTTCAAACATCGGAGAACTTGCCAACATTTGCTCAATAAAGAAACCATTATTGTCATTGTTGTTGAAACCTTCCTTGATGAGACTGTACCTGATGGAGCTGATTGCATATCTATTCCAGGCTACTCCATGTGCTGTCGCAGAGACAGAAAGGCAACTTCTGGTGGCGGCATTGCTGTCTACTGTTTAAAAGGGATCGACATACAGCACGACCCAAGAGATGATCCAAAAGACTACGAACTCATCTGGTTCACAGTAGCTCTGAAATCCCAAAAGCTACTGATTGCCGCTGTTTATAAAACACCTAGTGATAGCAGTGATGTCATCGACTACCTGGACTCAAACACTCTTCAAAAAATGAGCACACTTGGAGCCAACTCAATTATGCTTGTCGGTGATTTCAATGTCCACCACACTGACTGGTTAGGAAGTCGCACCACTGATGCAGCTGGGCGACGCACCCTTCAACTAGCTAACACTTTAGGATTACAACAGATCGTCAAAGAACCCACTCGATGGGACCAAATCCTGGATCTTGTCATGACTGATCTGCCAGCAAATTCAACCACATCTGCTAGACTGGGCACCTCAGACCACAACCCTGTGCTGGTGTGCTTAGATGTTCCAGTATACAGAGACATACCACACAGGAGGAGAGTCTGGAGATACAATAAGGCCGATTATTGGGGATCAAGAGGTCACCTTGCTTCCACAAACTGGTCAAGCGTATTCCAAAAGAAAGATCCTGAAACTGCTTGCTCTAATGTCACCAATATCATCTGTGATGCTATCGACCTGTTCATCCCAAGTAAGACAGTCACCAATAGGACCGGAGACAAGGTTTGGTTCAACGATGAATGCCGTAGGGCATCTAAAAAGAAGCATCGTCTCTTTAAGAAGGCCAAAAAGGATCAAACTGATGCCAACAAGGCAAAGTTTGCTGAAGCTAGACATTCCTACAACAAAGCTGAGAAGCAAGCTAGGAGATCTTACAACGCCAAATTGAGAAAAGATCTCGCAGACAAAACGCTGAGCAGCAAAAAATGGTGGAGAATCATCAACACTCTCTGGCAGAACAGCTCGATCTGAGATCCCAGTGATAGATCATCAAAACGTTACCCACATCACAGCAAGGGACAAGGCAGAAGCTTTTTGTCAGACATTTGCAGAAAAATGCAGACTCCAAGGTGCTAAAGACCAGGCCCCAAATGTTCATCCTTCAACAAACAAGTCTTTTGACAAGATAGTCTTCAAACCTAAGGATGTGAGAAAACTACTAAAACACCTCAATCCAGATAAAGCCACTGGACCAGACCTTATCCCAACCAAGGTTCTAAGGGAATGCTGTGCTGAGCTCGCCAGCCCGCTCTGCAGGCTTTTTGACCTCTGCTTCAAGCATGGTGTGTTTCCAAACCAATGGAAGATAGCCTCGGTCACTCCAATTCACAAGAGAGTTTCCAAGGCTGACCCAACAAAGTATCGTCCCATCTCGCTGCTACGCAACATCAACAAGATCATGGAAGCTGTAGTACAGAAACAACTCCAACGCTTTCTTCTAAGCAATAACCTGATTTCCAGCAGACAGTTTGGATTTAGAGCAGGCCACAGCACAGCTGATCTCCTCAACATCCTGTCACAGAATTGGAACCACTCCCTAGACCAAAGCGATGAAGTTTGTGTCATCGCCCTTGACATTAAATGAGCTTTCGACAAGGTATGGCATAACGGACTCTGCTCGAAACTGTTGGCTAAAGGTGTTACTGGAAAACTGCTTTCGTGGATAGACAACTATCTATCTGATAGATCCATCAACGTCGTCATGTCAGGTCAGGCATCCAACACTGCTCCAATAAATGCTTCTGTTCCACAAGGATCTATCCTTGGCCCACTACTGTTCTCTGTTTTTATTGATGACCTTGTAGATGTTTGCGACAACGAGCTATATCTATATGCCGACGACTCAACACTCTTTGCACCCATTAAGTCATCAACCGATCCCAACACAGTAGCTGCTAGTCTCAACAGAGATCTAAGCAACATGAAAGTATGGGCTGATGAATGGAAAGTGACCTTTGAGCCTACCAAATGCAAGACCATGGTAATCTCCAGGAAAAGATCCCCATCTGAACTTGACATCTACTTTGGAGAGTGCAAACTACCATCTACAAAAGAACTGGATATCCTGGGCGTCACCATTGACAGCAAGCTTACCTGGTCAAAGCACATCTCAGGCATTGCAACTAAAGCTGGTCAAAAGCTTGGCGCTCTACGCAAAGTTGCAAATAAACTTGAGGCTAAAGGTAGATCTACTGTATACAAGTCGCAAGTCCGCAGCATTATGGAGTATGCTTCACTAAGCTGGGCGAATGCTTCACCCACCATCCTAAGCCAGCTTGACAACATCCAAAAGAAGGCACTTAGAATCATTGGAGTTAATGAAGCTACTGCTCGTTCACAGCTCAAAATTGACAGCCTGCTTCACAGGCGACAGGTAGCAGCCGCTACGGTCTTGTACAAGATGCATACTACCAACTGCCCACAAGATCTAGCAGGGTTACTTCCCGCACCATATGTCCAACGTCGTGCTACCCGTTCGAGCGTATCAATGCCAGTTCATGCTCTTTCTCTGCCGACAGCCAGAACTCGCTGCTTAGACAGAAGCTTCATTCACACTGCTGTTCCCTTATGGAATAGTCTTCCAGATGATATTGCTGGTACCATTTCAGCAGCTGGAATCCAGGCTTTCAAGTGCCGTGTGCATGGTCATTTTCTCTCAAACTCTTAACTTGTCATAACCTTCACACTCTTTCATGACACCCTTCATTCAAGTCCTTTCAACATCCGACTGATACATATAATAGCATGGTGGTCATGGGTTAAGTGTAGGTTAATGCTTGGTTGGGGATATGGTGGTCCTGTAAAGCATGTAGCCAGCTGGGCTGGTGATACGATCATGCCCCAACAGGTGACAACAGGCAGCTCCTGGTAGATTTAGTTCCCAAGTTTGTTGTGTAGGTTCTCTTGATGCCCATCAGACCTCCAGATATTATTATTTTTCTATAATTTATAAACTGCTCACAAAAAGTATCGAAACACTTAGAAATGATCCAATATATAACGGCTCGAAAGGGTATGCATTAATCGAAGCAAATATAACCAAGTGCATAATTTTGTTCTGCGTATTTTGACACCTCGATCGATGAGATACGATGTTGCGGAGCGGAGTTATTGTCATTTCAATGGTCGTGGGTCCAGTTTCAAAAGTGGCAATCACCCTATAGAAAGAGGTTTGCATTACTGTTTAGAATGATCAGATTCTTGATTTTCAATAGGGATGAGTGTCACCTTGGAAACTGGACCCACGATCATTGAAATGACAATAACTCCGCTCCGCAACATCGTATCTCAACGATTGAGGTGTCAAAATACCAACCTACGCAGGACAAAATTATGCACTTGGTTATTTGCTTCGATTAATGCATACCTTTTCGAGCCGTTATATATTGGATCATTTCTAAGTGTTTCGATACTTTTTGTGAGCAGTTTATTTTGATTATGTTGTTCTCTATGTTTGGGCTTTTATCTTATTATTATGTCACTTTCATTGGCATTTTTTAACCTCTGCCCATTTGTGTGTCTTGTTTTATGCATATTTTCTGAGTTGCAGTGAACCAATTGATTGGCCTTTCAGAGCTCTCTTTCGGGAGTTACCAGTTTGACTTTTAATCACTCTGGTCATTAACCTTGTTAATGTCTGTTGGGCTATTGTTCACATTTGCGCTTTATATACAAAAAAAAAGAAAGAAATCCTTATAGCACTCGGCAGCTATGCTGCCTAGTGCTATAAGTCATACTTGGTGTGTGGGGGTGTGTGTGTTTAGTAGATGATTGTCTAAGTCTGGGTGAGTGAGAGGTGTCCTACTGTGAAAGTGGTGTGTAGGGTAGAGCTCTGCCACATAAATCATCACTAAAATAGTCACTGTCGATGAGTGTTATTAATTCCTTATAGCACTCGGCTCATGTGTCCGCTTCACTTTTAGAAACCCAGCTGTCCCCTACTAGTTTGATCAGCTCCAAATTGGCGAGCTTCCTTACAGAAGCTAATTAATACAGTGAAATGTGTGCAAACCTAAACTCATGAGACATCATTGTGTATCACATGTGTGATGCATGTTTGGATTACTTTTCTTAGCTGGAAGGTAAAGCTGCATTTCATGTAATTCGCCAATAGGGAAATTACTCAACGACAGAGGGTTTAGTGCAACAAAGGGTTATCTGCATTTTGGCTTTATTGAGAAAAGATGGATTAAAGATTTGTACCCATCACTGTCACCTTCTGGTTTTGGCAAGTTATTAAGATTATAATAATTGTTACAATAGAACGTTGTGCATTATAAATCATTAGGAAAATTAGGTACCTGATCTTGTGCGGATCATTTTGATACCAAAATCTCATTTTGGCCAAAAATGCAGATAGCGCATTGTTACACTAAAACCTCGATGTATAGTTTGATTTTTATCCTGCAACAGCGTAGTCAAACTGGTGACAGCGTACAAAGTATTTAGATTCCTTAAACAAAAGAGAAAATGCAGAGCAAAATGTATTATGAATTGATCAATTGAGGTGTATGCAATATTCAATCTTAACCATAAAGGTGTCATTTTGAAGCATTCAAACAGCTCCTTTGGTTGGTATTTACTATTAAGATCTCAACTTTTTCATTGAGAGATAACTAACTGCACCCTTTTGCCACGGCTGTGCATAAAAAATGGCAATACCAGTACTGGAGGATATAAATCATTTGTTTAATCCAGTCTGTATGGTGTGTAGCAATATTATAAAGCCTTTTTCTTGAAGTGTACAACCATATTGACCAACAAATTTAGATTAATTAATTAATATTTTCTTTCACTTTCCATTCACAGAAGGAACTTCCGACAGCAGCTGCCTCAAATGAACCAAAAGCTTCTCCAAATCAAGGATTGGGCTCTAGGGCTAGGCCTACTGATCTGATCAAGGAAATGCTGTAGAGTACACACCACTAAATACATTCCCCATTGCTTACTGTGTAAAATGGACCATGATTATTCGCCATTTTCTCGCTTATAAAGCAACTGGTTGCTTCAACTTTGCATTCTGTGTGAAGATCATGGTCTTGGCTTTCCTGTAAACAACAAAAATATATAAGTTCAAGGCAAAATTTTCGAGATATGCGCCGTCAAAGATACACATGTTTGTAGATTGCCCAGGCCTAGCTTAGATCTAAGCAATTCTAATCAATTATCTGAAGTCTCTAAAATGACTTAAAAATCATAAAAAATTGGTCAAAGAAGAAAATTTGCACTGATATTGTTTGATAATCTTCATTTAATAATCATCCGATCAAAAGTTTGGCCAACAACACTATTTTTGAAGCATTTTTATATATTTCACTTAGAGGAGGGTCATCCCAACCAAATTCAACAGGCCTTTCGTGGACTCTTCCATTATTTATTTAGTGGTGTGAATCCTTCACCTCTTTAGATTTTTGAAATTATATATTTTTCTGTTAGGTTGAATATACTGCAACACATTGATAGCATTGCAACCACTTAAATCAATTTTAACAGGCTTTTGTATGACAAAGTTTGTTTAAATTATGTTTGCTATCTACTGAAGATAGCATGCTTTTCAATGGTGAAATAACGTGCACGCGGTAAAAGTGTGTCACACAGTTTGTCTTTATTTCTTGAACTTTCAATGCCTTTGTAGCATGAATTGACCAGTTGTAATGATAGTAATGAATACATATTACAAATTTAGAATGTCTATAATCTCCTTTTTGTGTATACTGAGATGGAACCGTGGGGGGGGGGGGGGGGGGGGGGGGGCAAGTGATACATTTAGTTGTATATGAAATTATGGAAAAGTTCAAATTAGAAAATAAATCCGGGGTTTACCTGTATGTAAGACTCCATGACAGAGGGTGCCAGAGACACTTCATTTGCATAGAACTGGCAAATTCCTCCTTCTTTACACGCATCTCAACCATTAAACGAAGATCTTTGAAAAAAATCAAATCCTGGGATAGGCCTAGGCCTACTGTAACACGGTTAGCCAATCTGTAATGGAATTTCAAAAAGAAAAGATATGGTATGATGATCAGGGTTTACATAGTATAGATAACCCCTTTTCTCTCCTCCCTGTATACAGTATATATCCCCTCCCACCCTCTTCTCCCCACCCCTTCACCCGCTAGCTAGGCACTTGCTATTACACTGCACCCTTGACTAGTGCAAGTCTGATTATCATGATAATAACCCACGGCTATGACTAAACAGCTGGGTTTTTCATCTTTGTTTACTTGGTGTATTCGGGGAAGGGGAGGGAGGGGGTTGTTGTGGAAACAAATATTTGACCTCTATCTAATATGGGATCGTGCTATGGTGGACTTACATGAATAGGGAGACCTTTACTTTGTGCAGACATGGTATCATTCCAATCCAATGTTTTAAATTTTGATTATCACTTGATTTGTAAAAAAGTAAGCTTATTTAAGAGTTGCCTGCAGCCTCTGAAAGTTGTCTTACATACCACTATCAGTCCTGTGTGTGAACAGACAACTTGGTCACTGTTCGATCTATCTGTTAATAAGCTTAATTACAATTTTAAATCAGTGTAAATTGACTTTGAAAAGTAACCAGTGACAGTTGACTAAACCTACGTTCTTACGCGGCTGAAAAGACTGAATGAAGCAGTTTCTTGTGCTGCTTTTTCTACACTAAATGTTCCTAAATCAATAGAAAACTTACATTAAATGGTAAATAGCCACAGAAATTCAGCGTATCATTAATTTGAAAACTTTTTTTAATCGGTTCGTATGACCATAGCAACCAGACAGCCCGTGAGATAGGCGTGGGCAATACGAAATCCCGATTTTCATAAATTAACTGGATTTTCATGTAGAGTACACACCACTAAATACATTCCCCATTGCTTACTGTGTAAAATGGACCATGATTATTCGCCATTTTCTCGCTTATAAAGCAACTGGTTGCTTCAACTTTGCATTCTGTGTGAAGATCATGGTCTTGGCTTTCCTGTAAACAACAAAAATATATAAGTTCAAGGCAAAATTTTCGAGATATGCGCCGTCAAAGATACACATGTTTGTAGATTGCCCAGGCCTAGCTTAGATCTAAGCAATTCTAATCAATTATCTGAAGTCTCTAAAATGACTTAAAAATCATAAAAAATTGGTCAAAGAAGAAAATTTGCACTGATATTGTTTGATAATCTTCATTTAATAATCATCCGATCAAAAGTTTGGCCAACAACACTATTTTTGAAGCATTTTTATATATTTCACGTAGAGGAGGGTCATCCCAACCAAATTCAACAGGCCTTTCGTGGACTCTTCCATTATTTATTTAGTGGTGTGAATCCTGTAAACACAACTATGTAGGATTAATTATCTAATTTGCAATGTGGTAAATAATAATGATACATTTCCTATAATTTAATTAATATATGTCTCTATCATTCAGCAGTACGCATCTGTTATGAGAAACATGCACACCCAACATACGGTCAAATTGCGCACACTGTAATCAGATTTATAATTGAACAAACCAATTGAAAACAGTGTACATTGCGTGAAGCACCCACAACCATTAGCGTGATCATTTCAGGCGCAATCATCTTTGTTGTGCGTACGGTTTTGTTCAATATTTAATCAGATTACAGTCTGCATGTTCCGTAGAGGTTGACTTTGAATAAGCAATGATTGTAAATAATATGCCAGAACCATGATGTTGGAACGTGTGCTACAAAATCAATGGTGCCTGAAAAAGACTGAAATCGTATTTCAATGTATCGATATTTCTAGTAAGAATTGATAAAATTACAATTAAAAAAACACTGATTTGCCACTGAAGTTATATTTCAATGTTTAAGATTTTAGTGAACTTTTGTCAAAGATGATTTTTCATAGTGTTATGAGTAGCAGGTAGAATTGATAGAATTACAAATGTGAAATTTGGCATTTGGATTAATGCAAGTTTAATTATTTGACAATTGCAACCCCCCCCCCCCCCCCCCCCCACACTCGAAACAAAAGTACAAAAATGTATACTTTCATATACATCACAGACTTAATATTTCAAAAGTTACAGCGGTCGATAAATTACCCAGTTTCCGGGTTGACATTGCCCTTAATTCCACACACCTTAGGGTTTGTAAAATAGAGTAAACAATTCTCAGTGCACATACAGTTATTAATCTATAAATGAAAGTAATTTGAATCATATGCTCAAGGGGCACCAGATTATTACTTTGACCCATGTACAGACTGTAACAAAAAGAGTTATACAATCGCAATTTTATTTTTAATCCAATGTTAAAATCATGCAATGTCAAAATTATTTACACTTTGGGTTAAATTCCGTTTTGGCTACCAGAATCATTTTATTTCGTCTTTTTAACTACTTACGTTTAATATTTATGACTAATCTACTAAGTCGTCTAGAAATCGGGTTGGGCCACTTTTACGATATCATACAATCTTATATCATGTATAAATTGAATGTTAGGGTATCATGCAAGGAACATTAAAGAGAACAATATAATTCTTTTTCAAATAGTCTTATGTAATTTGAATAAATAAATTCATAAAATAAATAAATAATATTTGTAAAGACCTAACCTTCTTTGTTATACTTTTAACCACTTGAAATGAACCATTGTTATCTAACAAGAGCGCTTTACTACTAAACTCCTGGTTCGATTCCATTCATATTGATCCCAGTAGTTTTACCATTGATTAAACCAAAGTGGCCCAGGTGATTTCGTGACTACTTTAGACAATTGATAATATCTCTGCTTACCGACCATTGATTGTCATGAATCAAAGCTTATTCGAAAGCTAAGAGAATCCCACTTGCACGCCATTAAAGCTCGAAACAGAAATTTTACGGGAGATATTTTTAATATTTTTTTCAAAACTGTATAACTCTAGTATAAGCCTGTAATGTAAGGCCAAAGTTACGTCACTGCAGTTATGTGTAACGGTGTTTAAGCATACACGTAAACCGACTTGCACGTAGATGCATGTAAGTGTATGCTTGAATTTCAAATAGCTAAGGTCACTCATTTCAAGGCCTGTATGATCGTATAGGCGTCAACTACATGAAACCTGATGTGAAAGAGAAAGGGTGAACTAAAGACATCAAAAAAAGTAACTCGGCTGTTGTAAAAGCACCGATAATTTTAAAATTGTTACTCATATTCTAAAAATGAAAATACCATGAGACGGAAAATTTAATTACGGTGATTTTGACACCTTGTTTGTTAAAATCGATAAAGTATTGTTGTCGCGGTATGTGCTTACAGATGAAAAGTGCCAATTCCATTGTTGCATTAACTCCTATTGATCTCTCTGATTCAGCGTGAAGATGATAGCGGGAATTTTGATTAGCTGTTCTTGTTGTGCTGTAAACTTGATTAGCATAATCCGGGACAAATTTAATGGGGATGACAGGCGTACTTTTGTACAATTAAAAAGGATGAATTTAAAACTCCAAATGCTCAGAAGGTCCGAGAAGACGGACAGGACAGGTCATCGTCATGGGCAAACTATCAAAATTCCCGCTATTATCTTCACGCTGAATCAGAGAGATCAATAGGAGTTAATGCAACAATGGAATTGGCACTTTTCATCTGTAAGCACATACCGCGACAACAATACTTTATCATTTTTAACAAACAAGGTGTCAAAATCACCGTAATTAAATTTTCCGTCTCCTGGTATTTTCAATTTTAGGATATGAGTAACAATATTAAAATTATAGGTGCTTTTACAACAGCCGAGTTACTTTTGTTGATGTCTTTAGAACAGAGGACCTTCCTGAAATTCAAGCCATGCATTACTCCATGCACGTAGTACGTATAAATGGTTTATTGTCAATACTATTGTTATCAGTAGGCCTAAGTTAGTCAAAGCAATGGGAAAAAACACCACAGTTGTATGGGCAGACACAGTCACGCAGTGTCTTTATAAGTAGGTGGTATAATTATTTTTCTGATTTTGTCCGTCCTGTTCTTAAAATCTACCAAAAATGTGAGTAAGTGGCTGAAAATGGCACAACATTTCTAGGCATTATTGTTTTTTTGGAGAAGATGATAGAACACATCACAGACTTGCTGTATTTTGACTTTCTGGCCTAAAGTCTGACTTATTTCATCTCCAAAATGCAACATCTTGGTTTAGTTGGGCCCATAAAACGGTGTGTTTTTTCCCGTTGCCTTATAAATCAGTTTCAAAAAGGCCTAATTCATGATTATTTTTTCCATAGTGCACTTATTGGTTACATGGTTAAACAGAACTGGTTTTAAAAAAAAGTTGCAAATTGTTTGTTATAGAGATTTTGGTAATCCCAGGGAAGTCTTATGGATGAATCGTTACTCTTTTTGACCACCATGTAATCATGGTAATGTTATGGGTCTAGCTGCCATCTTGACGGTCATACGTGGAGGGAGAGTTATTGTACCTTGGGATTTATTCAGGGTGACCTGTGTGACTTTGCGCACGTTAGCATTGCTGTGTATTTACCTTGCGATAACCCAAATTTAGTGTGACATGAGTCCATGCAACACAGGCAGAAGCAAATTATTTTGCGCATTTAGAAGCAAAGAAAAAAACACCTGCTGGAGTTACAATAACTCGCCCTCCATATGTCAGTATGTGACAACAATTTGGCTGCAACACTTCACTGAGCTACCCGGTAATCGCTATGGCTTTGGGTAGGACGTCTATGACACTTATCCGAAATCTGTGTAACCATTTGTGTAACTATTTTCCTAAGTCTAAAAACAGAAGGGGTTGGTATTCTATAGAGAAGGTAGAAATTTGAAATAGGTTAATATATATATAATCAAAACAAAGAATCGTTGATCACAGCGTCATTATATGGGTGCTCGCATTCATCCTAAGGTTGACACGTCCATGTACGCACTGCATTCAAAAACAGTCACACAACGCTGTGATGGACACTCGGGAATCATAAACGCTATGATTGACAATTGTTTGTTTTGATTATAGTAGGTTTGGGCTATACTAAAGCCAAAATTAGGGCTGAGTTTTGTGTGTGATATAAACTTCTCTCAACATGTAATGAAAAAATAATGTGCCTTGGGTCTGAGAAAAAAAAGGTGTGCAGCGCCCTCTTGTTTCACCATACCTTTCGTTGCGAGAGTGGATTTGAGGACAAAATCCTTCAAATTACTCAAATTGCTGGCATGTTGCTATGATTTTTGTTGTCTAGATATATGCAAATGAGCTCAAATTAACTAATTTTGAAAGTTGCATAAATATTGGACGTAACGTTTTCCAGTTAAACATTTTTGGTCAAAATTAAGCGTGGGGTGTTTTTAATGATAACTAATCAGCAAGTTGTCTTACATAAATGTTGCTCTTTTTAAGTTAGATATGAAGATGATCACAAGTTTGACCTACTCAAGAATGTTGAGCATTTTATCACAGTAATAGTTTGTCTGTACAGTAACACTGATTTGAATGTTCATTGCAATCAATATACTTTTTCATGCACAATTCAAGTGGCATCAAAATGAACATTCCAATGAGCGTTGCCAACAAACTACTTCTGATAAAATGCTTAAAAAAATACTTTAGTCTGTCAAACTGGGTATTATCTTCATAGTTGTAAACTTTAAAACAGCCAAAAGAAGAAAACTTGCGAAAAATCTTGAAAGCGCCCTCATGCTCAATTTTGACCCAAACGTCAATTTTGAGAAAGTGCAATATACAATTTTCATGTAACTTTCAAAATAAGGTATGGTGACACAAGATGGTGCTGCACACCTTTTTTTCTAGAACCCCGGGTCAAAAATGTTGTCATTTCATATTGAAATAGGATATATAGAACAGGCCTGATATAGAAAACAAAATAACTCGGCCCTAGCCAAACAAAAATCTCCTATTTATAGCCCACTCCTATTAATAGCATATTGGGTCAGACTAGGGCTTATTTTTTAAAACACCTTATAGTAGAGTATATACAAAATGTAAAACATTGAAGCATTGTAATTTATTTTGACAATTTTAATGAGTTCAGAGAAACCTGAAAATCACTATATGGCATTTATATGTACGGGTTTACATCATACAGCAAGGCCCAATTTTTGAAGATTTTACGCACTGATTTTCTCAAAAAGTTTAGCAAATAGATCAAGTAGCATTATACATTTTTAATCCGAAATGAACAAAGGAACTCAACAGGTAAAAAGGAAAAGAGTTAAGGCCTAAAGTGTATCAAAATCATCAATATATTTCATGTTTTGATCAATAACTCAATAACAACTTAGCTGACTAAAATGTCGATGCACTTTTTGAATTGAAATGCTATTTTGAGATAGTGCACAAAACATGCTTAAATGTCTTGCTGTGGTGTTCCATTTAGGGGTTCAATATAAGGTTTCGGAGTTGTTTATCTTGAATCGACAACGGTAAGACGGGTTTATTTTGCGAGGGCAGTTAAAACTGCCCGAGCAAAATAAACCCGTCTTACCGTTGTCGATTCAAGATAAACAACGACGAAGACCTTGTTGAACCCCGTTCAACAACGACCAAACATATTTACATCATTCATGTGAATAGCGTTTTGGAAAATTGATGAAAACAAGTAAAAAACGTGGTTTAATAGGCTTATTTTGACATAAAAAATAGCTGCTCTTTAAAAAACGGAACAAAATGTTTACGCTTTATTATAATTAGGCCCTTATTTGGACATCGTCCGTTCCCTGTAAATGGACGAGGGAATTTCTGAATGGGATGGGTTACAAAGGTTAACATTAGAGAAGACAAATTATTGCGCAAGTAATTGTGGAATTTAAAATATTCTGTAAATAACATTTTATTCACACATCACCTTTCACATTCAGAGAAAAATTAAGAATGCGTTTAATTTACATAACACATTTTGATATATGTTTACAGAATATTTGTATCAAATTAAACACACCCCTCCATTTCAATAGTGGTACGGTCCAATGATGATCATGATGATACAAAATGGCGATTCTCTTGTGCTGGGTAGCGACCGTTTCGGCTAAAATTGTGGCTTTAGGAACGATCCGTGACATATAATGGCCCTCGGCAAAATATTTTCCTCAGGGATATAGCTACATTTTGGTATATAAAGCTGTTTGCTAACTTTAAGGATCGCATGGCGAAATGCATTTATACGCCGAAAAAACGGGCGAAAAAATGAACACATTTTGCGAACATTTGTTGTTGGTTTACAATTTTGCATCGATGCATGGTTTCCAAATAAGGTTCGCCATCCTATTAATTTGCATATGAAGAGTGGGTTTATCTCAAATCAACAACGCTTTGTACTGTACTTAACACTTTCCACGCGGCTATTAGTTTTACCATATACAAAACAGATTTTTCAGAAATCTTTCCCAACTTTCAAGGTCTACCTCAACGATTACTGAACCAATACTAGGCATGTTTGTACTTATTTCAATGCATTTCTCATGGTGATTCCAAATATAGTAATGAAATTCAATACTTTTGACATTTTTGTAACATTTTGTCAACATTTGGAATGTCGTCTGCAGCCGCCTGCCGCGTGGAAAGTGTTAAGGTATGGGGGAGTTGTTGAACTTGAAATAATTTACGCAGCAGTAAAATACAGTAAATTTACATTCATCTTTAGGCTATATTAAAAAAATCTTTTGTCTCAAAGCTCCCGCGCGTATTAGTAAATTGACGCGCGTTAGATTTTCATAAAAGTATATTTTTTTTCACCGATTTTTTATTGATCACATCATTTTAAACACAAAAGGTCACTTTGACAAGGATTTCAATATTTTATATTTATCTTTAGGTTTTGAAAACTGAAGAGCTTTGAGACGATTGTTTTTTTAAATATAGCCTTACACCCCTGCAATGCTTTTAACTGTGGCTATATTTTGAACCTTCAAGTGCTAAAGACTCTTTGATGGCCATCACAGTGGTTTAAGTTTGCATATGTTGTCAGTACACTGAATAAAATTCAAAATGTAATTAATTGTGGATATTTGAATAAATACATAGCATTGCATGATATGCATGTTTCAAGTTACAGAATGGAAGTGTAGATTGGTTATTGTAAGTTTTTGTATCAGTATCGTGCATCCCACAAGTACTACTAGTAATACCAACTGAGTATTTTGTGTAATGTCAATTTGAATCATTTAAATATAGTCAACTCAACTTGAAACAATTGAGTAATGTCAACTCAACCATTGAAATTGTGCAAACTTGAATCATTTGAGTAATGTCAACTCATCTTGGATCATTTGAGTGACATCAACTCAACCATTCAAGTTGTGCAAACTTGATTGCTTTGTTGGTTTAACTTACTCAACTTGAATCATTTGAGTAATGTCAACTCAACCATTCAAGTTGTGCAAACTTGATTAATGCTTTGTTGGTTGAACTTAACAGTTATCTTGTTGACTAAACATAAATGATTTAAGTTTTAATAACATAATGATATCGAGTTAGCGTTACTCAATATTGTACGCATTGGCATGACTCAGAAAGTTGACGTAACGACTAACGAAAGATTTCTATGAGTGTACTGGAGATAGCACTTCATATGCATATTTCCACGCGTGGAGAGTTTTAAAAAAAACACGCGCAAAATACAAATTTACGCATGGCGATACGCCTCTTCAAATGACTACATCTCTAAAACTATATTTCAGAATCCTATAAGATTTGGCATTTAAACTTAAAATTTAATACTGAAAACAATGGTATATGATTGATATGACTTTTGAAAAAAAGTGCTCTTAAAGGTACACATCACTAATTCCCGGTGGTTCGAGGCTCCGAGCATGCAGAGTGAATGTGTATGTTCAATCCGTTGAAAATTAACGAATACCAGTAAAATCCACGCAGTATTGGGCGGTTTTTGTAGCCAAAAACTCGAAAATAACGGTAGTAGGCCAACTTCAAATAAATCGTGTGACCCGAGTTTCTTTAATTTTTTGACGATATTTTTTTGCATTTTACTTGTGGTAAAAATATTATGGTACCAAAAGGATGCACACGATGTCACAGTTTTCCGAGAATTTATGTAAATAAATTAATTCTTTTTCATATGTGACAAACAGAGATTAGTTTGTTAATTTGTTATACTGATGTTTTTATAAAATGCATTGAATTCAGGACGTACTTATATCTTAATAATAATGTTAACCGAATAAAAAACTTTAAAAATAAAAACATGACTTTTCTAATCCTTATACACATGTAGTAAAATGCGTGTGAACAGTCATTTCAAAATGATTTTTCGTTCTTCTATCTTATATAGATAGGGCTTCTTCTTCATGTTGCATTCTTTTGTAAGTGACTTTATTTATTTCCCATAATGGCATTTTGTAATGCCACGAAAACATAACATGCCATTGTCTCCTTAATTGCTATCTTCTGAAGAAAGTAATAATTTACACGACCCATACTAATTGCCTATTATTATAGACCTATTAATAGCCCCATACAGTTATCATACATAGGGCTTAGTATTTAATGAGCAGTCCTTAATACACTGTTGTGTGAACTTATATGCCGTTTGTCAAATGTTGATTATAAATAAATTATTGAATACACCAAATATAATTGTGCTTCAACATTTTGTTTTAAATCCATTAGGATAAATTGTAAACAAATAACATGTTTTTACGTATATGCAACCATAGTACTGAGTGACCAATCCTTAAATGACTTGACTCATACGCGTCAATTTAAGGAAATATTAACACTACTCCTGTGAATAATTTGGCGAAATCTGATCACAATCCGACATTTCGTTTGGAAGTTATAGGCAAAATACTGATATCAGATGGTGAATTTAGAATTTCGCTCAGACATGTCTGCGTGAAATGCTAAATTCACCATCTGAAATCAGTCTTTTGGCTATATCTTTCAAACGAAATGTCGGATTGTGATCAGATTTCGCCCAATTATTCACAGGGATATTGTTAATATTTCCTGAAATTGACACATATGCATCAAGTCATTTAGGGATTGGTCACTCAATACTAACGTAGCATATACGTAAAAACATGTTATTTCAGAGTTGACAAAATGTATAAAAAATTGAACCTAATAAAGTGCCTAAATATATGTGTCTAATTCAGTCTTTTTGTACTTATAAAGGTATCACAAAAGTGTTGCATGTTTTGTTTTGACAATAAACCAAAGTTGTCAAGCCATGCGTACACCGTAATAATACGCCTATATCTTTGTAAAAAACGAGTAAATCAGCACTGATTGTTGAATAACATGATTAATATACTTTCCACGCGGCAGGCAGCTGCAGACGACATTCCAAAATGTCACCAATTATTTCAAAAATGTCAAGATTATTGAATTTCATCACCATATTTGGAATCACCTTGACAAATGCATTAAAATAAGTACAAACATTCCTAGTATTGGTTCAGTAACCCTTGTGATAGACTTTGAAAGTTGGGAAAGGTTTCTGAAAAATCTGTTTTGTGTCTATCTATCTATCTATCTAGCCTATTTCACTCCACTGCAGAAGGAAGGCCTCTTCATCAATTTTCCATTTCACTCTGTCCTGAGCTGTCCTCTTCCAAGTAACGTTGCCATACTCTATGATGTCGTCTATCCACCGTCTGTTTGGCCTGCCTCTTCCCCTGGTGAATGCTCTGGGGATCCAGTCTGTTAATTTTTGAGTCCATCTGTTGTCTTTCCTCCTGGCTAGATGGCCAGCCCATCTCCATTTTTTTTATTTTATTTCCAGTATGATGTCATTTACTTTGGTTTTCTTCCTTAAATCTGTGTTGGTCACCCTGTCCCTTCTTGTAACGCCAATCAATATCCTTTCCATTGCCCTCTCAGTGACTTTTAGCTTCTTCTCCAATCTCTTAGTTGTTGTTCATGTTTCTGAGCCATACGATAGCACTGGGATGATACACTGGTTGAAAATTGGTCGCTTTAGTGACAAAGGTAGCTCTTCATCACGAAAGATAAAGCCTAGCTTACCAAACTTCACCCATGCTAGCTGTATCCTTCTGTTCACTTCCCCTGCTGTTTCATTTTCCAGAGAAATCTTCTTGCCCAGGTATATATAACTGTCCACTCTTTCTATGGTTTTTCCTTGAACTGTTATAGCATAATCTTTCAGCTTGTTGCACATCATCACTTTAGTCTTCTTGATGTTCATGTTAAGTCCAGCCTTGTTGCTCTCTTCACTCAGTTCTCGGATCATCTTCTGCAATTTCTGGAGCTCATGGCTGAGAAGTAGGATGTCATCTGCAAATCTGAGATGGGTAAGGTGTTCACCATCGACTATAACTCCCATACCTTGCCAATCCAGGTTTCTGAAAACATCCTCCATGGCTGCAGTGAATAGCTTTGGGGAGATTGGATCACCTTGTCTCACACCTTTCAGAATTTTGAAGGCTTCGGTTGTGGTGCTCTCCAGGTGGATTCTAGCACTTGGATCCTTATAGATTGCCTTGATTAGGCGGATGTACTTTTCATCACTGACCTGCTTTTCCAGCGCATTTAATAGAGAGTGGTGGTCTAGACTGTCAAATGCCTTCTCATAGTCTACAAAACCGAGACATAAATTGAAGCGATATTCTTTCGACTTCTCTATAACCTGGCTCAATGTTTGAAGATGGTCTGATGTCCTGAATCCTGCTCTAAAACCTGCTTGTTCTCTGGGCTGGTTTTCATCAAGCTGTTTCTCAACTCTGGCAAGAATAATTATTGTAAAGACTTTGTACATGTGAGGCAGCAGGCTGATAGGTCTATAGTTTTTTATGTCCTTCATATCCCCTTTCTTGAACAATATAACAACCTTTGATTCGTTCCACTGGGTAGGCACTTTCTCAAGTTGCATGATCTTGTTGAACAGTTTGGTTAGGATTGTTACAGTTTCTTCTCCTCCTAACTTGAGAATGTCTGATGTTAATTGATCCTCACCAGGAGCCTTTCCTTTCTTCATCTTGTTTACTGCACTCTCCACTTCTTCCTTGAGAATAGGTGGAACATTCTCTGCTTTTCTACTCCAGTGTTCGTTCTGTCTCCAGTCTGGTTTGTCTGTGTTGTATAGTTCTCTGTAGAATTCTTCAATGGTCTTTGTTATTTTTACTTTGTCTGGTAAAAATGTGTATGGTAAAAATAATAGCCACGTGGAAAGTGTTAAATACAGCAAAACATTAACAAAATCAAGAACGTTATTATCATTCAACAAATATATAGATGACATAATGATAGTGGCGATCAAAAACAATAATGGATATTATGATCGTTAGACATATTAAGAAAATGAAATAAATGAAGATCGTTTATCAAACAGAAGTTTGGACATGGAATCGAACCCGGGACAAATGCGTGCAAGTCTCACGGCAGAACCATTACACCCAACGGTTTGTATGCATGCTGTAACTGACTTTTACTTGATCAATGCACATGTATTGTCATTGCGCAATGGTGATTCATTGCCAACGGTTCACCATGAATGAAAAATGATCAAATGTGTCATTATTACGACATGCCAAACTGTTTTTTCCATGGATAGTTGATTAGTGGACCAAAACCCGTCTTATAGACCGTTTTAAAGAAAATAGGAATCACTGCATACCTACTTCCGAACGGTTCACCACCGATGAAATAAAATAAATCTATAGTGTCATATATTTATTATTTCAACACGGTGAACCGTTGAAACATACATATGATGCGACTCATTTCTTCCCATAAATTGCCTTTAAGTTTAAAATAAGTTCAATATACACTAATCCATTGAAAAAAACAATTCTGCATTTCATAATAATGACAAAATCAGATAATTTGTGACGGTGATCCGTTGAGAATGAATCACCATTCCTATACATGACTTTTATAAGTAGTATATAATTGACACGCAATAACAGATGAAGCCCGTCTAGTGTAGCGGTTAGCTATTGGGCTTTGAGTTCTGGTGGCCCGGGTTCGAATCTCGGGAAGTTATTTCATTTTGTTTAATTTGCTTTTAATGGTTGATTGATTGATTTTTTTATTTAATTGATTGATAATTTAGACCCAAATTTTACGCTGTTTCTTAAATCATGGTCACGGTATATTTCATAATTATAAGCCAACATGGTACCAAAAGGATGCACACGATGTTCACAGTTTTCCAAGAATTGATGTAAATGAATTAATTCTTTTTCATATGTGACTAACAGGGATTAGTTTGTTAATTTGTTATACTGATGCTTTTATAAAATGCATTGAATTCAGGACGTACTTATATCTTAATAATAATGTTAACCGAATAAATAACTTTAAAATAAAAACGTGACTTTTCTAATCCTTATACACATGTAGTAAAATGCGTGTGAACAGTCATTTCAAAATGATTTTTCGTTCTTCTATCTTATAGATAGGGCTTCTTCTTCATGTTGCATTCTTTTGTAAGTGACTTTATTTATTTCCCATAATGGCATTTTGTAATGCCACGAAATGCCATTGTCTCCTTAATTGCTATCTTCTGAAGAAAGTAATAATTTACACGACGCATACTAATTGCCTATTATTATAGACCTATAGCCCCACACAGTTATCATACATAGGGCTTAGTATTTAATGAGCAGTCCTTAATACACTGTTGTGTGAACTTATATGCCGTTTGTCAAATGTTGATTATAAATAAATTATTGAATACACCAAATATAATTGTGCTTCAACATTTTGTTTTAAATCCATTAGGATAAATTGTAAACAAATAACATGTTTTACGTATATGCAACCATAGTACTGAGTGACCAATCCTTAAATGACTTGACTCATACGCGTCAATTTAGGGAAATATTAACACTACTCCTGTGAATAATTTGGCGAAATCTGATCACAATCCGACATTTCGTTTGGAAGTTATAGGCAAAATACTGATATCAGATGGTGAATTTAGAATTTCGCTCAGACATATCTGAGCGAAATGCTAAATTCATCATCTGAAATCAGTCGTTTGGCTATATCTTTCAAACGAAATATCGGATTGTGATCAAATTTCGCCCAATTATGCACAGGAATATTGTTAATATTTCCTGAAATTGACACATATGCATCAAGTCATTTAGGGATTGGTCACTCATTACTAACGTAGCATATACGTAAAAACATGTTATTTCAGAGTTGACAAAATGTATAAAAAATTGAACCTAATAAAGTGCCTAAATATATGTGTCTAATTCAGTCTTTTTGTACTTATAAAGGTATCACAAAAGTGTTGCATGTTTTGTTTTGACAATAAACCAAAGTTGTCAAGCCATGCGTACACCGTAATAATACGCCTATATCTTTAAAAAAACGAGTAAATCAGCACTGATTGTTGAATAACATGATTAATATACTTTCCACGCGGCAAGCAGCTGCAGACGACATTCCAAAATGTCACCAATTATTTCAAAAATGTCAAGATTATTAAATTTCATCACCATATTTGGAATCACCTTGACAAATGCATTAAAATAAGTACACACATTCCTAGTATTGGTTCAGTAACCCTTGTGATAGACTTTGAAAGTTGGGAAAGGTTTCTGAAAAATCTGTTTTGTGTATGGTAAAAATACTAATAGCCGCGTGGAAAGTGTTAAATACAGCAAAACATTAACAAAATCAAGAACGTTATTATCATTCAACAAATATATAGATGACATAATAATAGTGGCGATCAAAATCAATAATGGATATTATGATAGTTAGACATATTAAGAAAATGAAATAAATGAAGATCGTTTATCAAACAGAAGTTTGGACATGGAATCGAACCCAGGACAAATGCGTGCAAGTCTCACGGCAGAACCATTACACCAAACGGTTTGTATGCATGCTGTCACTGACTTTTACTTGATCGATGCACGTGTATTTTCATTGCGCAATGGTGATTCATTGCCAACGGTTCACCATGAAAAATGATCAAATGTGTCATTATTACGACATGCCGAACTGTTTTTTCCATGGATAGTTGATCAGTGGACCAAAACCCGTCTTATAGACCGTTTTAAAGAAAATAGGAATCACTGCATACCTACTTCCGAACGGTTCACCACCGATGAAATAAAATAAATCTATAGTGTCATATATTTATTATTTCAACACGGTGAACCGTTGAAACATACATATGATGCGACTCATTTCTTCCCAATGAACCTTGTGTATTTCTCAGTTTTGCAGTTTCCCATAAATTGCCTTTAAGTTTAAAATAAGTTCAATATACACTAATCCATTGAAAAAAAAAATTCTGCATTTCATAATAATGACAAAATCAGATAATTTGTGACGGTGATCCGTTGAGAATGAATCACCATTCCTATACATGACTTTTATAAGTAGTATATAATTGACACGCAATAACAGATGAAGCCCGTCTAGTGTAGCGGTTAGCTATTGGGCTTTGAGTTCTGGTGGCCCGGGTTCGAATCTCGGGAAGTTATTTTCTTTTGTTTAATTTGCTTTTAATGGTTGATTGATTGATTTTTTAATTTAATTGATTGATAATTTAGACCCAAATTTTACGCTGTTTCTTAAATCATGGTCACGGTATATTTCATAATTATAAGCCTACATGGTACCAAAAGGATGCACACGATGTTCACAGTTTTCCAAGAATTGATGTAAATGAATTAATTCTTTTTCATATGTGACTAACAGGGATTAGTTTGTTAATTTGTTATACTGATGCTTTTATAAAATGCATTGAATTCAGGACGTATTTATATCTTAATAATAATGTTAACCGAATAAAAAACGTGTAAATAAAAACATGACTTTTCTAATCCTTATACACATGTAGTAAAATGCGTGTGAACAGTCATTTCAAAATGATTTTTCGTTCTTCTATCTTATAGATAGGGCTTCTTCTTCATGTTGCATTCTTTTGTAAGTGACTTTATTTATTTCCCATAATGGCATTTTGTAATGCCACGAAAACATAGCATGCCATTGTCTCCTTAATTGCTATCTTCTGAAGAAAGTAATAATTTACACGACCCATACTAATTGCCTATTATTATAGACCTATAGCTCCACACAGTTGTCATACATAGGGCTTAGTATTTAATGAGCAGCCCTTAATACACTGTTGTGTGAACTTATATGCCGTTTGTCAAATATTGATTATAAATAAGTTATTGAATACACCAAATATAATTGTGCTTCAAAATTTTGTTTTAAATCCATTAGGATAAATTGTAAACAAATAACATGTTTTTACGTATATGCAACCATAGTACTGAGTGACCAATCCTTAAATGACTTGTCTCATACGCGTCAATTTCAGGAAATGTTAACACTACTCCTGTGAATAATTTGGCGAAATCTGATCACAATCCGACATTCCGTTTGGAAGTTATAGGCAAAATACTGATATCAGATGGTGAATTTAGAATTTCGCTCAGACATGTCTGCGTGAAATGCTAAATTCACCATCTGAAATCAGTCTTTTGGCTATATCTTTCAAACGAAATGTCGGATTGTGATCAGATTTCGCCCAATTATTCACAGGAATATTGTTAATATTTCCTGAAATTGACACATATGCATCAAGTCATTTAGGGATTGGTCACTCAATACTAACGTAGCATATACGTAAAAACATGTTATTTCAGAGTTGACAAAATGTATAAAAAATTGAACCTAATAAAGTGCCTAAATATATGTGTCTAATTCAGTCTTTTTGTACTTATAAAGGTATCACAAAAGTGTTGCATGTTTTGTTTTGACAATAAACCAAAGTTGTCAAGCCATGCGTACACCGTAATAATACGCCATATCTTTTTAAAAAACGAGTAAATTAGCAATGATTGTTGAATAACATGATTAATATACTTTCCACGCGGCAGGCAGCTGCAGACGACATTCCAAAATAAAATGTCACCAATTGTTTCAAAAATGTCAAGATTATTGAATATCGTCACCATATGTGGAATCACCTTGACAAATGCATAAAAATAAGTACAAACATTCCTAGTATTGGTTCAGTAACCCTTGTGATAGACTAGTGAAAGTTGGGAAAGGTTTCTGAAAAATCTGTTTTGTGTATGGTAAAAATAATAGCCGCGTGGAAAGTGTTAAATACAGCAAAACATTAACAAAATCAAGAACGTTATTATCATTCAACAAATATATAGATGACATAATGATAGTGGCGATCAAAAACAATAATGGATATTATGATCGTTAGACATATTAAGAAAATGAAATAAATGAAGATCGTTTATCAAACAGAAGTTTGGACATGGAATCGAACCCGGGACAAATGCGTGCAAGTCTCACGGCAGAACCATTACACCAAACGGTTTGTATGCATGCTGTAACTGACTTTTACTTGATCAATGCACATGTATTGTCATTGCGCAATGGTGATTCATTGCCAACGGTTCACCATGAAAAATGATCAAATGTGTCATTATTACGACATGCCGAACTGTTTTTTCCATGGATAGTTGATTAGTGGACCAAAACCCGTCTTATAGACCGTTTTAAAGAAAATAGGAATCACTGCATACTTACTTCCGAACGGTTCACCACCGATGAAATAAAATAAATCTATAGTGTCATATATTTATTATTTCAACACGGTGAACCGTTGAAACATACATATGATGCGACTCATTTCTTCCCATAAATTGCCTTTAAGTTTAAAATAAGTTCAATATACACTAATCCATTGAAAAAAATAATTCTGTATTTCATAATAATGACAAAATCAGATAATTTGTGACGGTGATCCGTTGAGAATGAATCACCATTCCTATACATGACTTTTATAAGTAGTATATAATTGACACGCAATAACAGATGAAGCCCGTCTAGTGTAGCGGTTAGCTATTGGGCTTTGAGTTCTGGTGGCCCGGGTTCGAATCTCGGGAAGTTATTTTCTTTTGTTTAATTTGCTTTTAATGGTTGATTGATTGATTTTTTAATTTAATTGATTGATAATTTAGACCCAAATTTTACGCTGTTTCTTAAATCATGGTCACGGTATATTTCATAATTATAAGCCTACATGGTACCAAAAGGATGCACACGATGTTCACAGTTTTCCAAGAATTGATGTAAATGAATTAATTCTTTTTCATATGTGACTAACAGGGATTAGTTTGTTAATTTGTTATACTGATGCTTTTATAAAATGCATTGAATTCAGGACGTATTTATATCTTAATAATAATGTTAACCGAATAAAAAACGTTAAAATAAAAACATGACTTTTCTAATCCTTATACACATGTAGTAAAATGCGTGTGAACAATCATTTCAAAATGATTTTTCGTTCTTCTATCTTATAGATAGGGCTTCTTCTTCATGTTGCATTCTTTTGTAAGTGACTTTATTTATTTCCCATAATGGCATTTTGTAATGCCACGAAAACATAGCATGCCATTGTCTCCTTAATTGCTATCTTCTGAAGAAAGTAATAATTTACACGACCCATACTTATTGCCTATTATTATAGACCTATATCCCCACACAGTTATCATACATAGTGCTTAGTATTTAATGAGCAGTCCTTAATACATTGTTGTGTGAACTTATATGCCGTTTGTCAAATATTGATTATAAATAAATTATTGAATACACCAAATATAATTGTGCTTCAACATTTTGTTTTAAATCCATTAGGATAAATTGTAAACAAGTAACATGTTTTTACGTATATGCAACCATAGTACTGAGTGACCAATCCTTAAATGACTTGACTCATACGCGTCAATTTCAGGAAATATTAACACTACTCCTGTGAATAATTTGGCGAAATCTGATCACAATCCGACATTCCGTTTGGAAGTTATAGGCAAAATACTGATATCAGATGGTGAATTTAGAATTTCGCTCAGACAATCAAGGAAAATAATAGTTGGCACACTTGATACAATTTAATACAACTATCACTGTGCTCACAATAGAGAACCGACTTGGGACATATAACTCTTTAACAGCACGCAGAGGTCTCCCCCTCTCTCTCATCCTTCCCCACCCCCATCAATCAATGTTGAGAGAGCTGCTAAAGCTTCTGATGACATGTGGCTCGGATCAACATTGCCTCGGGGGAGAGGGGCACTTTTTCCTTAATTGGGACAAAGTGTGCCAACCTTTATTTCCTTGATTGTGGATAATCCACTGTACGTTTTATGACTCCTAAGGGAGCCTCTGTGCAAAGAAAAGTTGCCAAACAAACAAAAACTCTTCGTTTAATTAATTTTAATATTGTTCTGACGTTTATAAATAGTTTCCTCTTATTAAATGTTCTGGTAAATAAATATTCACAGTTTAATTGGTTCAACACTTTTATAGTACTTAGAATAATAGTACCGCGAATATTTGTGCACAACGTTTACCAGCAAGGAACACCCCCATGCTGATAGCACGCGTTAGTGTCCATCAACTTGTATGACATCTAAAAGAGTGCCGCCCTAACACCAACCGTTAGAATTGCTCCGTTGGTTTACGATGTGCGCGGAATAGTATATGGTTGGGCCCATGTAAATAATATGTCTAAAATGATCTGGACGGGCCGGGAACCGCGCCATGCT
This sequence comes from Ophiura sarsii, assembly GCA_035610835.1. Taxonomy (NCBI): domain Eukaryota; kingdom Metazoa; phylum Echinodermata; class Ophiuroidea; order Amphilepidida; family Ophiuridae; genus Ophiura; species Ophiura sarsii. The sequence goes on from JAYJML010000070.1 coordinate 55,920, forward strand.
TTGGCATGGCCGGGTTTGGTGGATTACCCAGGCCCCCGCGGCTTACGCCGCTATGTGATAGTATTATATTTCCGCGAGTGGCCGATTCCAGTGCTATGCGGGGCATGAGCGGACTACTACGTATGGTTATTCGGGGTATTGGGTAGGCACGATACCAGTGCTAAGGTCAACCTTCTGCTGGATTCAAATGAGGCTGTAGATGTGACTTGCGCCCCCGGTGACGCCATCTTTCGGTGATGAAGTGGCTGCGGGGTTACCACATTTCAGCTTACCACATTAATGTTATTGGGTATGAGAATAATCTACATGATTTCACTACAATGACGCAATGTTCACGGTAACTGTGGTGCATGGTGCCTAATTCGACAGACTTAACTCCGTAGTCCGTGTGTTGTCTTAAATTAAGTTTAAAATGTCATACTTGGTTGGATTTATAGTCCATATCCTCCCCTTTACCTGTTGAATTGTCGTCTCGTGGTCAAAACTGCGAGACATGTCGCAGAAAAGCAAACAAAAACGGGTCAAAGTGCCGCTTTATTTTATCTGGATCAATACTTCCGGGTTTCAATCTTACAATTTACGCATGCTCCGATTATGCCCCCTATTTATCCCCCTAGCACGTTAAAAGGTCACAGTCTCCTTCGTAAAGAGTAGGGGATCATCCCGGTCTGTGTCTATACACAAATTTAGGTTAGGTTAGGTTGTCGGGAGTGGATCGTGACGGACCACTGAGTTTATTACTCTAATTGTCAAAGCGCAACTTGAGCGTATACAGGTCAAGACTTGGAAAGCAATAGTTGCGAGCGCAATGGCAACATAGCCGGAAAGCGTAGACGACAACGACAATAATAGCTGGCTTTGCGTGGCAATATCTGGGAAAATGTGCTGGGAATCTTGGGAATGCTGGGATATCGTCGCATTTGCTGGGAATTTACAGTGAGTCCCGCGGAGGGAGGGTGGGAACTGTATTCAGTCTTCACATCTTTAGTACCCTCGTTGGGGCCGCCGTGTGTAAATAGTGAAGACATGAAAGGATGCTGTCTAAAGTCTGGGTAAAAAGTAAAAGGCTATTATTAGTATTAGTAGAGGAAAACTTGACTACTAATTTGTTGGAACCTGACCACAAAAATAAACAGCATGAATTATATATCAAATTAAATCTACAGCCCACGGAAATCTAAATATGAGGATGCACCAAAATGCACGATTGATATAGGGGACTGATTTTTCCTCTTAAGTCTAATGGGGCCCTCACATGTATCCGTGTGAGCTGAGCGGCTCATTACCGTGTGAAAAATGGGTGCGGACGGCGGCACACACGGTGGGCCGTTTCCCGTCCGTTGAACACGTTCAGGGGACTTTGCCGGCCACCGGAGTTTTGAACATGCTCAACAGTGGCGTAGCTAGGATTTTTTTCAGGGGGGGCAAGATTTCTAAAATTTTCGTAAAAGGTTGCCCCAATTTTTTTTCTAGTGACTTACCTCGTGAAATTCAAGTAAGTGTGGGGGGGGGGGGGGGGGGGGGGGTCAAAAAAATTCGCACAGTCCCAACAAAATTGCTCAGTCACAAAAAATTGCATAGTAAATGTACTACATGTACAATTTTGCCTTCTATATATTTGGCTAATAACCTCGGTCTTTTTTCTCAATTTTTTCCTATTTCCTTTTTTTCTCACCCCTTTTTTTTAAGGGTGGTGGGGGGGGGGGGCGGGGGCACAAATCGGGTTTTTTCGTCAGGGGGGGCATTTGCCCCCCCCTGCCTCCCCCCTGAGCTACGCAACTGATGCTCAAAACTCCTGGCGGGTGAGTAAAAGCGGCGGCGAACGATGAGAGCCCGGTATGAAGACGGTATAGGGACGGCGCACCCGTTCGCACCCGTTTCGCACCCGTTTCGCAACCGTTTCGCACCCATTCGCAGGGCGGTGATGGATGGTGGTGGACGTCGACCATCTTAGCGACGGACTGCGAATGGCCGCATGCAGCCTGGTAACCGTTCGCGGAACGGACTCTCAGCAGGCATGTTGCAACTCTCTAGTTTGATGACGTTATCAAGGCGGTTCGGTCGGTACCCAAGCGTTTCGGCCGGTGAGGACCTGGTGAGGAGGTGGTATGAGCCCGGTTCCAGGCCGATAAGGACCCGGTATAGAACAGTATGAACCCGGTGACAAAAAAATTCAATGTGGCCGTTGACATGTTTTGCTGATTGTTCACCGTGTTGGACTCTGTTGTTTTTCTATAAGACGGTAAGGGGCCGCCCAGCTCACACGGATACATGTGAGGGCCCCATAATATACAATAACCGTTGACGATACATGTACAAAACCCACTAATACTGTACATGTATATCGATCAAGTAGGATTTATGTTTGGCTGAAGAGTGAAGAGTATAAGATTGTCTGTCATAATGTATGGAGTAACACTGTTAGGGAAAAATCTTCTCTTAGCGACTATTTGCAGTTTAAAAAAACCGTTCAATTGGAAGACTATCTTTTAGACAAAACTGATTTCTTTGGTTGTAGTCTAAAATTCAAAGCGCGATCAAACACGCTTCCATTGGAACATAGAATACGCAAATGGTCTTCAAATAATAAGGATGGTAAATGTATGCTTTGTAATGATGATTCAATGGAAGACTTAAGACATTTCTTATTTACATGTAGATCACTGAATGAGATAAGGGTCGAGGAATATATCAAACTCGAAAATAACCTATGCAACGATGGTTTTAGTGATGTTTGGCTGGAATTTATTATCAGTAATCTGGACTCAAAATTGTATATAATGCTAGGTTGTCCAATTAATATCACCACGCCAATACAGACACACTAAAGCTGCCCGTTCTGCATATGCTATCCTTGACCAATTCTGCAAATCATACCTTAAACGTGCGTGGGCTGTTAGATGTAATATTATGAACTCAAAGTGAATCTATTGAGAGTTGAGACTATTGTATACATGACTATATAATAATTTTTAATGTTCTTTCGTTTTTGTCAATTATTGTATGTATATATTATGAACGCACCGTCGGGTAGACGGGTGCCACTGTTGTAAAAGTGTATGTTCAAATAAATAAATAAATAAATAAATAAACAATACTTCTGTTTCCATCATATACCCGCATAAGTATTATCATATCAATAATATGGAGTCAAAAGTAAAAAATGCCGTGATTATAAAGTATTTATTGTTACATTCTAGTTAAATTGTTACATTCTAATGCTGTTACATTCTAGTTAAATAATATCCATTTGTTATTCTAGTCCAATATATTATTTTAATAATATCATGTTGTTCTAGTCCAGGCTTTCTCAACTAGATTTACTGATGCGCCTCATTTTAGTAACCAACTTGTTGAAGCTCAACTTAGTCATATTTTTTAGAATTTACAATGGCAAAATTCGCCTTACAATTTATTTTGACATATATATGTAGGCAGCATAATAACTAATATTACTCTTTTGAGGGCACATGCGCGCGTAGCGCGCGAACAATTGCTGTCTTTATACATCTGACCGTCATATAGGCCTATGAAATCTGGCTATATCATGATATGATTTATTTTTAAAACAAATGTTAACCACTCTCGCGCCACTTAGGATGCCTTGATGCGCCACAAGTGGCGCGCGCGCCACCAATTGAGAATGCCTGTATCTAGTCAAATGTATTATGACAGTGTTAATGTCAAAATTCTTCAAGATATATACCATTTGAAAAGAAAAGACGGATTTGAAAGACACTGGCGTTATATAGACGGTCAAAATCAAAACGAATGAGATGGGAAAAGACGTAATTGCTTGCAATAACTAGTCATAAGTCTTTAAGATTCAAAATAATAACGACTTGAGATTTGAAGCTTACTGTGGAAATGTAAGCGCATAATATATTTTGAAAAGAAAGTCTAGGCCCAATATAAATTGAGCTGTTTTTTAGCGAAAGTGATCGTATGGCCGGACATACAGTATATTATTATTGAGATAAATTGTTTGTTTCATCATAAACAATAGCAAACCACACTCTTTCGTCTCAGAAAAAGGTAATAATTGTCTTCAAAATAACATTTTATTGTTCCAGATCCGGGGAATTGAATGATGGCCAAGATTACGACCTTCAAATGACAACAGTCCAACCAATTAAGAGTTTTCGCTATCTTCAGTTTTAGATGACTAGAGTGTATGACTAGATTTGAAGCATCTACAGTGTGAGTCAAAAAGAAGATATACGGGAATGAATATTTGTTTAAAAAAAGACCAAACAAATTTGACACACCAATGCGGCCGTGATTTAGCAAAACAGCGTAACTCGAAATATTGACTTTTTGAGGTACATGCATTTTTATGGAAATCGAGGGCGCTCTTTTCATCTGTGAGAGTCTCAAAAGCCCTCGACGCACCGTTTTTAAGATAGAGTAACGTATCTCAGCCTTATATTACAACTCTTAGCGTTTTAATATGGTAAAACAGCGTTACTCGAGTTACGTGCTTCAAAATCTAGTATTTTCTTGGCAAAACAGCGTATCTCTAAGTTACGCGCCTTTACCAAACAATAGGTTTATCAAATTTGCGTGTATCTCAATGCCAACTGCACGTAATTAAAGATACGTTTGTTTGCCATACAATTATATGAAATATACCATCACGTATCTTTAGTTACGTTGTTCTGCCAAAAATAAATGACAATAATTGCCGGCGAAGTGCACACGTGACTTGGTCATGACATTGTGCAGCAGCAAAATGCATTGCCACAGCAGAGCCTATAGAATTCTGCAAATATCACTCAAAAATACAAAAGGTATGTATATTAAATGTTGTTTATAATAAATTAATCCTAAATATAGAAAACGACGTAATAGAAGAGACCCATGCTCATTTTCTAATAGGCTAAATAGGGTATTTATTATAAGCTTACTTACATTACAATAGATAATAAACCTAGGCCCGGGCCTAGGCCTATAACTGTACATTTAACTGATGAATTCGGGTTCAGTTTGTTTGTTTACCTGCAGCTCAGCTCATGGTTGATATGATGCACTCGCGCATACATCGCTTTCGCATTGCGTACTACCCGCCTGCGATGGTTTACGCGTAAGACGCACTCGCAAAGAGCGCGAGGAACAATCACTGCGTTACCCGCGCGGCTTGTTTTGACAACGACACGGTAATACTACAAAACTTAGCGTTAATGTCGGGACCGTTACCGTAACGGAAACAAATCTAACAAACGTAAGCAAATTCAACAGCTCACTGTTTCTTAGGAGCATGTCATTGAATTAGTATAGGCCTAGGCCTATGCTACGATTTAAGACTAATGGTCTATGGAGTAACACTCACGCACAGGTTTGTATTCAAAGTAATATTATTAACATCACTTTTCGGAATAATTCTGTTATACCCTACACACCAACATCGGTAGTTATGAATACTTCTGTGAAGGGTATAACAGAATTACTCCCACTTTTAAATAGGCCTAGGGCCTAGGCCTACCTAATTTTTGGTTTGAACAGTGGAAGAATTAGCCCTATGGTCACAGTTATGCCTTCTCAACAAATTGGTTATGGCCTATCAAATTCGTAGGCACTATGAATAACCTAAACCTATAGGCTTGAGCCTGGTCCCTGGATCTAAAGAGCATTAACTACACGTAGGCCTACTAGGCCTATTATAGGCCTAACATTCCATAAGGCTTTCATGGTATGTTTAAAAGCTGCCGGTCACATTTGGGTGTGTCTCTAGACATGGCTCCTGTTTTTCGTAGCGCACTATAATTCCTTGGACCCATCTTGTAAACGTTATAATGATTAAATAAATAGGTTAATAGATTTAGGTAAGTAGGGCTATGTAATGAATTAATAAATAATGCAATTCTATTAAACATTCATTTTTAAACTTGCATTTCCTGTTTTACAGGTGCTAGTGATGTCAATACTGATGCAAATGACGTACTGGAATCTCTCCCAGTTGGTAAGTGTTTTAAGGAAAATATGTAGGCCTAGCTCTTGTGTTGAGTAGCGTGCACTTCCTGGGACCCATCTTGTGAAAATGAATGCAATGATATTATTATAAACAGAAACGAATTCATAAATGAATAGCCTATATTTAATAATGAATATACAAGTACATGATAGGTAGGCATACACAACTAAAAGTTAATTAATAGATACTCTAAATACACAAAGAAAGAAAAACAAACGTGTGAGAATAAATTAAGGAAAGGAAAAAAAAGAAGACAATAAGATAGAAAGAAAAAGAAATAGAGGACGGAAGTTAAATTTACAGTCTTTCTGATATTTTAATTTTGAACAGATGTTCAACTAAAAAAAAAGAGACCCTCAAAGATCTTAACAAAATATGCAGAAGAAAATAACCCACCAAGCTCAAATGGGACACTACTGGGGAATGAGGCGTCTGCGTTAAAACAGAGGTATCATGATGATTCAAGAGAAGTGGACCCACACAAAGTTACTGGTGAGTATGTTCCTCTCATTTTGGAAAATACCGATATTCTTGTTGCGAGTTTTGACTATATACTTTTCCTATTTGTCCGACGTTTATTTGTTCCTACTATCTTTATTTTATTTTCCAGAATTGACAAATGAAGGGAATGGCAAATCCAGTTTGGAGCTACCCCGAGATACACCAATCTCCAACGAATCCTTGAATTGGAATGATCAAGGTAGACAACTTTTAATGTGACATGGTAGAGGCCTAGTTGTTGACACGTATAATAGTATGTATTAAGTTATATGCATGTTCCCATAATTTCAGTATTTTCATGTTCATCATTTTAATTTCAGATTTTTACACTAGTACAATACAACATGACCAAACGGCCGACGAGGTAGACAGCGCAGGAAACAATGATATTGGTGAGTATAATATTGAACTTCAATTGTATTTCATTGTGATTTAACTATACACATACGAAGAAGAAAAAAAGAAAGAAAGAACAGCAACAATAATAAAACGAATCAAACATAAACATATTTCTCTTCCAGTGTCTTGTTAATGAGTCGTGTTTGACTTATGATGTAAATGAGAGAGACATAACGATGGAAAAATACCTTCCGAAAGTGAGGGGGAAAGCTCTGGAGAAATCAAGTCTTCAATATGATACTTTTGTGGTATGAACTTACAATTTCATCATTTTAACTTCAGATGTGTTCACTGGTACACAAGAACATGACGATACGGCCGACGAGGTAGACAGCGCAGGAGGCAATGATGTGGGTGAGTAGGCCTAGAACTTACAGATTGAAATTCAATTGTATTACATTGGGATTTAACTATACACACACGAAAGGAACGAAAGAAAGAAAGCAGGAAAGAAAAAGAAAAAACAAACAACAACAACAACAAAACAAATCAAACAGAAACATCTTTGTATTCCAATGTCTTGTTTTTCAGTCTTGTTTGGCTTATGATGTAAATGAGAAAGACATAATTGTTGGTGAGTAGGCCTAGAAGTTACAGATTGAAATTCAATTGTATTGCATTGGGATTTAACTATACACACACGAAAGGAAAGAAAGAAAGCAGGAAAAACAACAACAACAACAACAACAACAACAACAACAATAAAACAAATCAAACAGAAACATCTTTGTATTCCAATGTCTTGTTTTTCAGTCGTGTTTGACATATGATGTAAATGAGAGAGACATAACGATAGAAAAATACCTTCCGAAAGTGAGGGGGAAAGCTCTGGAGAAATCAAGTCTTCAATATGATACTTTTGTGGTATGAACTTACAATGTGATGCTTATCTGTTTGTCAAATAAATATTAAATTTTTCCTGTTTTAAAGGTGGTAGTGATGTCGATTCTGATCCAAATGACGTACCAATGGAATCTCTCCTAGATGGTAAGTAATTTAAGAAAAATACATAGGCCTAAGTTACAGTTATTCATTAATGTTTATCCTATGTGCGTGTATTCTTCACATAATAGTTGTCCACATGCTTTTTTCCTTTGCACAGATGAATTGAATTATCATGAAGATATAAGAGAAGTGGAACCGCACAGAGTTGCTGGTGAGTAAAGGCTCCTCCCATTTTAGAAAATAGCGCTTATTCTTGTTTGTATAGTTATGACTACTGTTGGCTATATACTTTTCCTTTTTAGGATAGTCTCACATTTATTAGTACCTACACTCATAATTTTATTTTCCAGAATTGACAAATGAAGGGAATGGCAAAGCTAATTTGGAGCTGCCCCGAGATGCACCAACCTCCAACGAATCCGAGAATTTGAATGATCAAGGTAGACAACTTTTAACGTGACATGGTATAGGCTATACTCTATTTGGCCATCTCGAGACAGTGACGTAACCGCGTATTCTACAAATTGCATCACATAACGCGCGCGAATACTCGCGGCGCTGGCGTACAAACACGAGCGTTGAAAGGCGGAAGATACACACGCGTGCGTAAAAGCTGCGCCTGTTCAGTTACGTCACTGTCTCGAGATGGCCAAATAGAGTATAGGCCTAGTTGTTAACACGTATACTATTTTTAATAAATTATATGCATGTTAAAAAAGCAATTAGGAAATTTCTTGTTCATCATTTTAATTTTAGATGTGTTCACTGGTACACAAGAACATGACGATACGGCCGACGAGGTAGACAGCGCAGGAGGCAATGATGTGGGTGAGTAGGCCTAGAACTTACAGATTGAAATTCAATTGTATTGCATTGGGATTTAACTATACACACACGAAAGGAAAGAAAGCAGGAAAGAAAAAGAAAAAACAAACAACAACAACAACAAAACAAATCAAACAGAAACATCTTTGTATTCCAATGTCTTGTTTTTCAGTCGTGTTTGACTTATGATGTAAATGAGAGAAACATAACGATAGAAAAATACCTTCCGAAAGTGAGGGGGAAAGCTCTGGAGAAATCAAGTTTTCAATATGAACAGTGGTATGAACTTACAATGTGATGCTTATCTGTTTGTCAAATAAACATTAATTTTTTCCTGTTTTAAAGGTGGTAGTGATGTCGATTTTGATCCAAATGACGTACCAATGGAATCTCTCCTTGATGGTAAGTAAATTAAGAAAAATACGTAGGCCTAAGTTACAGTTATTCATTAATGTTTATCCTATGAGCGTGGACGTGTATTCTTCACATAATATTTGTCCACATGCTTTTTTCCTTTGCACAGATGAATTCAATTATCATGATGATTTAAGAGAATTGGAACCACACAGAGTTGCTGGTGAGTATAGGTTCTTCCCATTTTGGAAAATACTGCTAGTATAGTTTTGACGATTGTTGGCTATACTTTTCCTATTAAGGATAGTCCCACATTTATTTGTACCTACAATCATAATTTTATTTTCCCGAATTGACAAATGAAGGGAATGGCAAAGCCAACTTGGAGCTGCCCAGAGATACACTTGTCTCCAACGAATCCGAAAATTTGAATGCTCAAGGAAAACAACTTTTATTGTGACATGGTAGAGGCCTAGTTGTAGTTACAAATTATATATATGCAAGTTCCCATAATTTAAGTATTTTGAGTTATCGCCCACAAGTGTCTCACTACAAACGAGAACACGCACCGAACCGGCGATATTTGCCTTCTGATTTGTCAGTTAACACAATGTACCATACTTTTATTGAAATGCAAAGGGAGGGAAACGGAGAGGAATGCTCATACTCTTGTTATTTTAAATTGTTCAAAGAACGGAACATATCTTTTTCTATTCCTGACAATGATCTGTGTGACGTTTGTTTGAAGCACTCTAAAGCACACCCAGAAGAAGATCACGACTGTTCTACCTGTGAGTGCTCTTTTTGTGATGGGTATGAGATTCATAGGCAGAATTATAAGGAAGCAAGGATCGCACTCAAAAACGATACCCAGATGATGAAGGAAAACCCAGACAAAATATTGGTATCGACGGTAGATATGCAGAAGGCCCTTCTAATGCCAAAGTTGCCCACCAAAGACTATTATTTCTCTCGCAAATTAGTCTTATTTAACGAGACCTTTGCTAACCCTGGAAAGAACGGCGATGCCTTTCTCGCCTTATGGCACGAGAACGAGGCAGGGCGAAAGGCCTACAACATCACAAGTAGTTTCCTGGCTTTCATTCGTCAGAACAGAGATATACAGGACATCATCTTATACGCAGACAATTGCTCGAGCCAAAACAAGAACTGGACTTTATTTAGTGCCCTCCCAAGGATAGTAAACGATCCATCCTTAGGCATTGAAACAGTTACACTCAAATATCTCGAGCCCGGACATACCTTTATGGCAGCCGACTCAGTTCACGGATCAATAACTACAACACTCAACAAAATTGAGCATCTATACGACTTTACTGATTTTAAGAAAGCCATCTCTTCATCACGGGCACGCCTTACTGTGCAGGTACTAGACCACACACTGATGCTCACCTTCGAGAATGAAACAAAGAAAACCCGGGTAAGGCTGCAACAAGTCAAGGTTGCCCAATTCCGAAGAGGAAGCATCAAGATGTTCTTCAAAACAAGCCACAGTGAAGAAGAATTTCAGGAGGTGGACATCTTCAGAAAAGCTGCCGAACGTGATCTGAAGCATAGAATTCAACACGGGCAGAATACAATCACTGCGCCAGCAATGGAAGCCCCTCGCGGAATTTCTGCGATTAAGAAGAGAGATCTTCTGAAACTCGCGGAATGCATGCCAGCCTACAAACGAGCCTTTTTTGAAGCTCTGGCAGAGAATGATGTGGCAGCAGATTTAGAAATCGTTGAGGATTATTAATTTTAAGGGCATAAATAACAGGCCGCGAGGAGTTTCCAGTGATTGTACTCTGCCCGAGTTGAACTGATCAAAATGACATTGCTGCAATTATGTTTACAACCGTTCACTGAAGAGGCCTTCGAAGACTGAAGAATGTCTACCTCCTGAAACTCTTCTTCACTATGGCTTGTGGTCTAATACCTGCACAGTAAGGCGTGCCTGTGCTGAAGAGATGGCTTTCTTAAGTACATCTTAATGGTATTTAGTAGAAGTATTCTACGTATACTTCTGACCATACTACTTTCAAAGTTGCCAATTTGTTTTGCCCAAACGAGGATCGCACAAACAGCGATTATTGTTTCATAAAATTCACGATATATTCCATTTACATACGTTCCGATTGTACTATGTATAAAACATGCAATGTAAACATGATGAAAAGCATATGAAAATGTGTTATACATGTAATTGATATGAAATGTGAACATGTGAACATGAATGTAAACATGATGAAAAGCATATGAAAATGTGTAAACATGCTGAAAAGCATATGAAAATGTGCTATATGATATGCAATGTTAACATGCTGAAAAGCATATGAAAATGTTATATAATGTTATGCAATGTATAAACATGACGAAAAGCATAATTTATGAAAATGTGTTATACATGTAATTGATATGAAATGTAAACATGATGAAATGTGATGCATTATGTGAACATGAATGTAAACATGCCGAAAATCATATGAAAATGTAAACATGCTGAAAATAAATAACAACGGAATGAATTTAAAAAGGTGTACATCGTAGAGTTTAATTATATTTACAAAGGATATGCAATTAACATGCTGAAAGCATATGAAAATGTTATGTAATGTTATGTAATGTTATGCAATGTATAAACATGACGAAAAGCATAATTTATGAAAATGTGTTATACATGTAATTGATATGAAATGTAAACATGATGAAACTATGAAATGTGATGCATTATGTGAACATGAATGTAAACATGCCGAAAATCATATGAAAATGTAAACATGCTGAAAATAAATAACAACGGAATGAATTTAAAAAGGTGTACATCGTAGTGTTTAATTATATTTACAAAGGATATGCAATGTTAACATGCTGAAAGCATATGAAAATGTTATGTAATGTTATGCAATGTATAAACATGACGAAAAGCAGAATTTATGAAAATGTGTTATACATGTAATTGATATGAAATGTAAACATGATGAAACTATGAAATGTGAACATGAATGTAAACATGCCGAAAATCATATGAAAATGTAAACATGCTGAAAATAAATAACAACGGTATGAATTTAAAAAGGTGTACATCGTAGTGTTTCATTATATTTACAAAGGTAAACACTGACTACAAACCCAGGATATTATTGCCAAATTGGTGACTTTATTCAGCTTTCTTGTGAGCATTTATGGGCCTATAATTTATCGTGGGGATATCGTTGAGGCAGGGCAGATTATTGTATCGCGATATATAATATTTTATCACGAGCTCAATATCGCCCAGGCTTAACAAATAGTTTCTACGAGTTACGCGGGTTTGGCGAAAAATAGTAACCGAAGAATTACACGTAACTTGAGTTACGCTGTTTTGCAAGATTAACTCTGCGTATAATAAGATGTCGGATTTTTGGCAAACCCGCGTATCTGGACAAAATCAGCTGTATCTTTAGTAAAAATCATTTATTTTACTTGAGTTTTTATAAAAACATAAAATGAAACATAATGCAGGTTTCTATTTTTAAATCAACTTCCTCTGTTAAATAATAGCGAAAATACAAACACTCAAACTTAATGTGCTCATATCTCAAAAACGTCATTTTCGAGTTACGCTGTTTTGCCAAATTACGGCCGATATGAAGGACGTATTTAAAGAATATTCTTCCGCTCATATGAAAAATGAATCACCGAGATTGATCCTTGCTATCAAGAGTTCTAAGAGCTGTTCAGGCCATGAATTGCTAAATCCTTTAAAATTATCCGTCTAATAAGTGAGGAAGAATAAGCGGCAGAATAAAAATATGCTCTTGGAATATGCACTCCGTTGGTTTGTCAAATTTGTTTGATCTTTTTGGAAGCAAATATTCATTCTCGTACAACTTCTTTTTGACTCACCTGTATAGGGTTTTGGTTAGGGTGTAGGTTAAGAGTGTAGGTTGCTATCTTCAGTTAGATTAACAGCTTAAGAGTGTAGGTTGCTATCTTCAGTAGATAGCTTACAAGATTTAGATTAACTACTTAAGAGTGCAGGTTGCTATATTCAGTACACTCTTAGAAAAAATGGTTCGTTTAAGAACCCTTTTTTGTCCCGCGGGGAGCACCTTCTGGCCTAAAAGGTTCTAAAAAGAACCTTAGAATGGTTCTTTGAAGAACTTTCAAATTTTAAATAAGACAAAGGTATATTTACTTTTTTGTTTTTATGTAATATGCAAATTCAAGAGAAATGTAAACAAATTTAGTCCTTTTCAACTGTTAAAAATCATTTCTTCTTGGCTAAAAACATTTTGTACCGTTTTACCAAGAACCATTGAGGGTTCTCCATAATTTTTCCCCAAAAGGTTCTTGAAGCTTGAGGAACCATTTTCTTGGCTAAAGAACCCTTTTAGAACCTTTTTTGGTTCTAAAAGGAACCCAATGAAATTTCTATAGGGTTCCTTTTAGAACCAAAAAAGGTTCTAAAAGGGTTCTTTAGCCAAGAAAATGGTTCCTCAAGCTTCAAGAACCTTTTGGGAAAAAATTATGGAGAACCCTCAATGGTTCTTGGTAAAACGGTAAAAAATGTTTTTAGCCAAGAAGAAATGATTTTTAACAGTTGAAAAGGATTAAATTTGTTTACATTTCTCTTGAATTTGCATATTACATAAAAACAAAAAAGTAAATATACCTTTAGGTCTTATTTAAAATTTGAAAGTTCTTCAAAGAACCATTCTAAGGTTCTTTTTAGAACCTTTTAGGCCAAAAGGTGCTCCCCGCGGGAAAAAAGGGTTCTTAAACGAACCATTTTTTCTAAGAGTGTATATAGCTTACCAGTTTAGATTTACCACTTAAGAGTGTAGGTTGCTTACCAGATTTAGATTAACCACTTAAGAGTGTAGGTTGCTATCTTCAGTAGATAGCTTACCAGATTTAGATTAACCACTTAAGAGTGTAGGTTGCTATCTTCAGTAGATAGCTTACCAGATTTAGATTAACCACTTAAGAGTGCAGGTTGCTATCTTCAGTAGATAGCTTACCAGATTAAGATTAACCACTTAAGAGTGCAGGTTGCTATCTTCAGTAGATAGTTTACCAGATTTAGATTAACCACTTAAGAGTGTAGGTTGCTATCTTCAGTAGATAGCTTACCAGATTAAGATTAACCACTTAAGAGTGCAGGTTGCTATCTTCAGTAGATAGCTTACCAGATTTAGATTAACCACTTAAGAGTGTAGGTTGCTATCTTCAGTAGATAGCTTACCAGATTAGATTAACCATAAAGAGTGTAGGTTGCTATCTTCAGATAGAAGGTAACTCTTCAATTGCCTCAGTCGCCAAAGCTCGGAATTTGGGTGCAATTTTCGACTCTTCCATGACTACAAAACCACACATCTCCAATGTCATTCGCTGCTCAGCATTTCAACTACGTAATATCAGCAGAATCCGCAAATATCTTAGTCGTGATGCTACAGAACAAATACTTCATTCGTTTATAACCTCTCGTCTTGTTAACAACAATGCTCTTCTTTATTTTAGTGTTAAAATAACCAGTTTTTGTGCGCTACGCGCTAATTAGTTTGATTGCTTTATTATTCAAGCTTAAAGGGACACAATGTCATGTTAATGTTTTTAAATTTTAATTAATTTACTTCAGAATTTATGATGAACATTAAAAATTGCCATTATTGTTGTTTCTACTTAAAAAAACCCCCAGCAAAACTTGATTAAAACAATGTTTTAAATATGTTGGAATACCACCCTTAACCATGTAAAATGCTGGTTGCGGCTCTACCAGCATTTTTGAATCGACGTTTTGTTGTACAAAGAGGTCTGATTTTTCTTAATCCTTATAGGTTCATACATGTAATACAATTGTAAAAATATACTAATCATCATCATCATCATCCGTCGGCTGCAGAGCAGGCGACTACAAGATTTCTCCATGCACGACGATCAGTGGCGAGTGCGGCAATCTGTTTTTCTTGGATTGCACCTTCTTTGTCCCCGAGTAATTGTCTTACATATGTAAGGTATGAAGTGCGCGGTCGACCTGGTCTCCTTTTGCCATGCGTTGGTAGGTACAGAGCATATCTTTTTGCAGGCTCTTCTTCTGGTAGCCGGAGGATGTGACCAAGGAATCTCAACTGCCGTAGCCTTACCAAATGAATAAGTGGCTCAGTGCTGGTCATGGCGTAAACGCTGGTGTTCGGGATGTGGTCAATCCGCCTAATATTCAGCATAATTCTGTAGCAGGAGGTGGCAAAGGCATTGATTTTATTTTCCATGTCTTGAGAGATCACCCATGACTCGCAGCCATAGCACAGGATAGTAATGCAGGTGGTGTTAAACAACTTCACTTTAGTTGAGATGGGTATTTTGGGACTCTTCCACAGGCGTTCCAGCTTCCAAAAAGCACACCAAGCCAGTGACTTTCTTCTTTTAAGGTCACTTGAACCAGATGCCATCATAGAGCCAAGATATCTGAAATCTGACACATGTTTGATGGGATCACCATAGACTTGAAGTGTTGGATGGGGGTTGCAGTTAATAGTCATTTACTCTGTCTTAGGTGTGCTAATGATGAGGCCGAGGTCTGCTGCTGCCGCCGCTGTTCTGGCTAGCTGGGCCTGTGCCCGCGGAATTGAAGATTCCAACAAAGCAATGTCATCAGCGAAATCTAAGTCATTTAGCAACTTGGCCAGGTGACGACTGGAGCGACGAGGATGTGTTAAGACTCCCGAATCTAGCTCTGATGTGGCCTTCTTCAGTAGGTAGTCGACCAATATAACAAATAGAAAAGGAGCCAAAACATCTCCCTGCAAAACTCCTGTGGAGACATCAAATGGGTGTGAAATGTTTCCATCTACCATTACAGCGCTTCTAGAGTTGTTGTATAGCACACTTATAGCATTGACTACAGCTTCTGGAATTCCATAATGTCGCAGTACTGAGAACATCACCTTTCTGTTGATGGAATCAAAGGCTTTCTTGAAATCGATAAATGTTACCGCAAGCGGGAGCTGATAGTCTTGGAAACCTTCCATGATCCTTCTGAGTATATGAATTTGTTGGGCACAACTTCTCCCTGGTCTAAATCCTGCCTGGTTGTTCCTCAGGATGGAGTCAACTTGGTCACGGATCCTGTTTAGAAGGATCCTGTTGTATACTTTAGCAGCAATCGAAAGGAGGGATATTCCCCGGTAATTGGTCATGAGGCTAAGGTCTCCCTTCTTGGGCAGAGGAACAATAACACTGGTGGTCCATTGGCTAGGTGGTATGAGAGTCGTGTAAACTTCTGCACAGAAATTATGGATTACAACTGCCATTACATCGCCGCCACTCTGGAGTGCTTCTGAGGTGATCGCACAGTCAAGACCTGCTGCCTTGTTGTTTTTCATCTGGCGTATGGCTTTCAGAGTCTCCTCGTGTGTAGGTGGATGATCTTGGATTGGCAAGTCATGATCAGCAGGCTAAAAATATACTAATCCCAGTTTTTATTATATATTTTTGTAATCGAGGGCGCTGTCTCCACCACATCTCGTAATGCCCCTTTAACAGGATGGCTTCAGGAACGTTTTTCTGGACCATTTTTGTGTTAAAATAATCTATTTGTTCGCGCTACGCGTGCGGTATTTTAAATATGATTATTATTTAAACTTAGCAAGATGGCTTAAGGAACCTTTTTCTGGACCATTTTGGTGTTAAAATAATCAATTTTTGCACGCTCCGCGCACAGTATTTTAAATATTTTATTATTCAAACTTAACAAGATGGCGTCAGGAACGTTTATTTTAACCTGTCTTTTTACAATATTTTTTAAAATTTTAAATATGTTATTGTTCAATGTGAACCACTACCTTTTACATTTTTACACTACCTAACACATGTTGTACCCTTTTGGCGTATTTGGCCGCCCATACACACGCACAGTGTAGACCCCTAGATATGTACTATGTAGTATACCGTAGTCAGTTAAAATTGTGGTGTCCCCACGTCCGACTGTCCCGTAACGCCAGTTGTTACAACAAATGATTATCGTAAGCAGGAAGATGGTCTGTAGACGAGGGCCAGGTCAAAGCCGCAGTCACATTACTTACCCTCGTCAGGACCAATACCTGAGAACACTGGTCAGTGGCGTAGCTAGGATTTTTTTCAGGGGGGGGGGGGCAAGATTTCTAAAATTTGTGTAAAAGTTTGCCCCAATATTTTTTCTAGTGACTTACCTCGTGAAATTCACGTAAGTGTGGGGGGGGGGGGGGGGGGGGGGGGGGGGGGGGGGGGGGGTCAAACAATTTCGCACAGTCCAAAAAAAATCGCTCAGTCACAAAAAATCGCATAAACAATGTACTACATGTACAATTTTGCCTTCTATTTGGCTAATAACCTCGGTCTTTTTTCTCAATTTTTTCCTGTTTCCTTTTTTTCTCACTTTTTTTTTTAGGGTGGTGGGAGCGGGGGCACAAATCGGGTTTTTTCATCGGGGGGGGGGGGGGGGGCATTTGCCCCCCCTGCCCCCCCCCCCCCCCCCCCCCCCCCCCCCCCCTGAGCTACGCCACTGACACTGGTACTCAGAAACCATCAAAGTACTGCTATATCCTAGACTTTCAGAGGGCAACTGGTGTCTGTGCATCCAACCAACCAGTGAGAAACCATCTGCATGTGCTGTGGGTAAAAAAATAGAGCCGGTGGCTGGTCTTCGGGCGCCAGAAGACCAGCCACCAGCTCTATTTTTTACCCACAGCATCGCAGAGTCAAGATTGGCAGATGGACGATTGCGCGCCAGTTCTCTACACCAATGAAAGCTGGTTCATCGATGTCTATCAATGGTAGACGTGTTAGGGTCTGGAGAACGACATGCAACTTGTTGAAGTTGAACACTGTGGAGGTGGGTCCGTTATGGTCTGGACGAGTATCTGTTTGGACGGGCGTACAGACCTTATCGTGGTAGCTTTTGGTGCAATGAAACAGATGTGAGGTACCGTGATGAGAGAGCGGCCCTGTGATGAGGCCGGTGCTGCAGGGGAATATTTCATAACGCTCGTCCACACATTGCGCATGTAGCCATGGACTTTCTAGAGGGTGAGGGAATCAACACCATGCACTTACCGAGAAGTCTCTTGATTTTTATTAACCCTATAGAGCATGCATGGGACATGCTTGGCCGAATGATTGCAGGTCGACATCATGCTGCAGATACTGTCCAGGCAGTGGCGTAACCAGAAGGGGGGGGGGGGGGGGGGTGGGGGGTGCAGGGGGCATTCCCTCTCAGTCATAGGCCATGCCCCCCTGATGCCCCCAAATACCTAGTTACGCCACTGTGTCCAGGCACTAGCAGATGCTTTAGTTGCTAAGTAGAGGAACATTCTTCAGCACTCTTTAAGACCGCTGTTTCCGAGCATGTCTCGACGCTGTCAGGAGTGTATACAAGCACGTGGAGGTCATACCAGTTACTGAAGCCAGTTTTTGTGACTCTTTCTTAAACTGAAAGGGTATACAGACACTTTGCAATATCTGACAAAATCAGTTCGATTAATCTTGAGCCCAAGTGTTAGGCTAAGAAAAACAGAACCGTCTCACATACCCGTGCGCATAAGTATTTGGAGTCACCTTTGTCGTATAAATACCCCAACTCGATGAGCCCAAAATTGGCTCTGAAAGAAAAGAAATTGGGCAAAAAACACAATAAAAACGAATTTCCGCAGTTACATGGCTACAGGCTGTCCCAAAATGATTAGTACCCATCGATGCCCAAAGTTTAGAAACATTTTTTTGTCATCAAAATTGTGTAAAACATGGTGATTTCACCTTTTTGGCAAAGTCCAAATAAATGTGTTTTTAAACAGCTTTTTTGAAATTGAAAGAAACTAATACATGTACATTCTCTTAATCTCTTGTCTGCTAATATCTTTGGTTCCTTTCTATTTTAAACTGCTGTTATATCATATTGTTGTTCAAATCATTAATACTTCTTCATTTTGATTCAATTTGAAGATTAAAAATGAATCTTCATGCATGAGTGACCCCAAGCTTTGTTTCTATAATGAGCTAGTTTTGAGGCTAAACTTGAGGGACATTTAAACAGGTAAAGTTTTAGTCATGGGTAATAAGCAGTGCCTTAGACTTCTTTTTCATATAGGGGATGCAATTTCCTACAAACTTGGTAAAAAAGATATAGTCCCTTAGTGTTTAACCTCACGAAATATATTCTCGAATGTGAAATCTAAGCCACTGGTGATTCACCAAATACCACTTCATTTAGAAGTCCCTTAACACTTGTCAAATAAAACAATGCATGGGGTCACTCAAGTGTGAC
>JAYJML010000070.1:75299-144100 GCA_035610835.1 Ophiura sarsii
GCCCAGGAGAAGAATTCATCTACAGGGAAAGGTTTATCTTTCTAATGCTATTGTGTAGGTAATAGCTGACTCGCTTGGCATACAAATGGAACACATGATAACTCAATTACGTACATTCAAACATTATTTATTAAATCAAACACGCCATTAACATAGACTATAACACGATAAATAACAGGCGTTGCAAGAATAATCAATAGGTGTGTTCTGCTCGTGGGAGCAGAACACTGGCCACGAATTGACTGGCCACGAATTGAGTGAACGCATCGATTATGTACTCATGCGACTATTCAAAGTGATTCTAGAGTTTATACATCAATAAACATTTATAACAAACAGCGTCATAACATACACCCCACCTTTTTGAATTGACCCCTGACAATTAATTTGAACTCATGAACAAGAATTGACAACTCCAAAATAATATTTTATGTGAACTTGCTAAAGACCTAATACCTGAACCAAATAATAAATTATCATCACACAGTATGCCCTTGATAAACATCTCTTATATTAATATTATGGATAAGACACAAGAAATCTTAATCATCAATAAGGTAATATCAAAACCTTATCTTGGCAATGTTTCTCCAGAAGCAGCTGCAATATTGAACCAAGAATTTATGTCATCCACGACATTAATATTATAATTATATTCAGACCTTTATAACTTGTCTGACATACATAAAATACTATAATGTAAAAGCTGAATGCAAACTGCTTATCCACAAAAATAGCCTGTGTAAGTAAATGTAATAAATATAAGAGGACCTGACGTTTCGATTCTAACAGAATCTTTATCGAAGGTAAAATGACAGAATACAACATTACACAACATATATATAGACAGAGGAACAATAGGCAGGAAGTCAAAGTGACAGATGAATGAATAGGGGAAGATATCAAGCTAGACAGCTGATTGATGAAGTGGATAAAATAACAAAAGGATGACATAGACAAAGGGGAGATTAAAAAGTAAAAGGCAAATGGGATATAAAAATAATGGGTGAGTGAAATCAATAATGGTGATTGATGACTACAAATAGATAATAAAATGGATGGAAATGTAAAAGGACTGAGAGAATGCATGAGAAAACAAGAAAAAACAAAGTGGGACTAGGCCTATAGTAACAAATAATGGAAATGCACTGGAACAAGTAATGAAAATTACTGTGCATGGGAGACAATGTAGAAAATGAAAACAAAGTATCACATAAATCAAGAAGTAAAAAATGAAATAATAAGTATACATAAAATACCTTAACGACAAAACCACATAACAGTATCAGGACGATGACCGACGACTTGTAGACAAAGACTACAGTTGAATGACGCAACAACGACGACGACTATACACTCATGGGATGGTTATCAAGCCAAAGTTCAGGTTGAAATCCTACGTCGCGATCGAAAGATTCCCTTCTGCCTTCAGCCTCTACGTACCAATCATGAAGAACACGCACATGCAGAAACCACAAACACCGGCCCACCAACTCTGGAATATAAACTCAAACAAGGGTTCCGTAGCATCAGTAAACAAATACATAAACTTTTAATTATCATTAAGTATATCATCATCATGATCATAACATACACCTCCACAATAATTAATATCAATCTCCTGGCTTAAATGACACGAACAATGAAAATGTTTGCCATCATCATAAGTCTTAATTCTGAAAACTTATATATTACGATTGCAAAATTCTCACGCGTAACCACGCTAAAGTTCGTTAAAATATCCACAAATCTCATATAAATCAAAATCTCTTTATCTTGTGCTCTGATCGAGAGTATATAAACTAACGAAATATCCACAGATAAATTATCACTCTACTCCTGCCTAGTATCGAGGGTATATAAACCAACGAAAACGAAGCAATAAGTATAATAAAACTTCCTACAACTTGTCTCATGAATCGTAGTTAAACCAAAGGTATCTATTCACCGTTGCAAACTAATCCATGTACAAAACAATAATCATTGCATAACATCTTCGCATATCGTTACAATATAAAATGATGACCAAAATATGTTTTATTATTTAATTAATATTGCACATCCAATAATTTGTATCACGTTGACTTGCAGTAAAAATGACGATGGAGTTCCTTGAAATGTATATAATTAAATTAGATTGCCCACCTTAATTGACGATGTTAGTTGAATTGGCATACTGCATAACTGGTAGTTAGTGAGGTTTACATGGTATAAACTGGTAGATACACGTAACATGTCATAGCACTGTGAATTAAATGAACATGCATTGAGTATATAGCAATATAATATATTATAAGATGTAATTATTAAAACATTTATGATTTATTGCACAAAATATTGGTTCAAATGAGTACGATGATTTATTTTAGGTCTCGCATGTCTCAATGGCATACATTTTGAATTAATTTCATGGCAAGAACAGCATTTCCAAAATTGAAAATATTAGCATTTACAACAATACATATAAACCAACGATATAATCAGAAATTTTCATTCTCTGGCCTTCTAGTCCGACATTACTAGCATTAACCGCCTCGGCCCGACATATTTCCAGAAATATGACCTAGACTGACATGTAAAAAACGTAGATATAAAATGGCGTCCTTTTTAAAATGCCACAAATAAAAATAATGCGCTGCCACCGCTAATCACACATAAGGAATTCTATATTGGTAACAGAAACCCAGGAAATTTATAAACTCTAACGCCTAAACAAACAATGTAGGAGATCTAAAGATGCCACCTCTCCAAGGATTCTCACACAATCCAAAACAGGAATATAATTTTGTTTTATGAACATATATTTAATCAACACTGTTATTTCTTCTGTTGCCGAAGATGTATAATTGCACCAAAGAACAATAAATTGTACATACCTTCAATTGAGTATACATAAAATATAAAATACAAACTTGTCCCAGTGCGGTAATTCCAAAGTCTGCAAAACAAGAATTGTAATGACATCATTAACATTGCCACAGTTTGCAACCTCCAATAGTACATATTACAATGACCGATTACAATTAGACAACTGTTGTGTAAGCAGAGGTCATGTCACTAATCTTCTAAAACTTTTAAATTGAACACACTATACAAATTGATGAAACATCATTTATTTTGAGTGCAAAATATTCGTGCGCATAAAAACCATGAAGTTAAATTTTGAAACCAAAAAGATGCAAAATGCAGAAATATTTTGAGTACGAAAGATGGGCATAATTATTTACAACATTTCACACTAAAACTATCCAAATCTGTCAACGTTGCATACATTTGAATGAACATGAGTTTTAAAATTTATTTTTAAAATATTGAAAATTATCATTGACATAATTATATTTATGCTAGACTCGTAATGAAAAGTCACTTAAAACAAGGTCTGGCCATTGGCTGCAAGCAGCGTTTATTCCAAGCAAACAACATAAATTGACATGTTGGGGAGGAAACTGGTCATGCCGGGGGTGTCACAGCCCGTGAAACCGGGAAAAACATCGTGACAAGTGTGCACCATAAATGACCAATGGAGCATGTCCAGCTCCCCAACAAAGCACATTGTATGAAACCTAAATGATCATCGCGTTTGTATGAAACCTAAATGATGAGTGCGAAAAACCGAATGCACCCGTACGCGTTGAGTGGGGTTTCAACACCCCATATTAAAAGTAACCAGCATCCTGATGACCCGTGGTCATCCCAAATAGGGTGGCGGCTGGGGATGGTGGAGGTTGTTGATCACCTGTTATAAAATGTCAGAAATAAGAGGCATATTCCATGCGTGTATCCGACGATGAGGGCGCTGGACGAGTGAGATCTTGGTTCAGCCAGTGTCGGTCAGACGGGTGATATCCTTGCGCTCAGGCCAGCGAAGATGGGATAAGTTGTGATACCGTAAAGAAAGTCCTGGTACCATTCCAGTCTGCATAAAATAGTTGTAGTGCCAACAACTTCATTTATGCTAGACTCGTAATGAAAAGTCACTTAAAACAAGGTCTGGCCATTGGCTGCAAGCAGCGTTTATTCCAAGCAAACAACATAAATTGACATGTTGGGGAGGAAACTGGTCATGCCGGGGGTGTCACAGCCCGTGAAACCGGGAAAAACATCGTGACAAGTGTGCACCATAAATGACCAATGGAGCATGTCCAGCTCCCCAACAAAGCACATTGTATGAAACCTAAATGATCATCGCGTTTGTATGAAACCTAAATGATGAGTGCGAAAAACCGAATGCACCCGTACGCGTTGAGTGGGGTTTCAACACCCACTGCCCGGGCAACCGGGCAAACCCCACGAGAACCGGGACAGGCGCAGGGGGGGGGGGGGGGGGGGGGGGGGGTGGTGTGACTGGGAAACCGAGAGATAAACCCCACTGTGTGCAGCCCAAGCCAACTATTTAGAATACCAACCCACTAACTGAGGCATTGTCCCCTGACAAACTGCCTTAAAGTCTGAACCAATTTTTACGAGTTGAACACAAATTTTTAAAACGTAATAATCACCTGTATCACATGTATTTGAGCATTGCCCCTGTGCAAAGTGCCCTAATATGATTGACGTATTACCAACTATTTGGCATACCGAACCACAAAATAAGACAGTGTCCCATGCACAGGCTGCCTTAGACGATTAGAGATTGTACCCAAATTTTACTAGATGAACACAAAATATGTACCGTAATATCACCTGCATCACATGTATATGAGCATTGCCCCTGTGCAAAGTGCCCTAATATAATGAAGACTGAAGTGAGATCCCACGAAATTATGAGCATAGCCTAAGCAAACTGTCCTATTCATATATGAAAACTGAGCGAGGACCCTCATTTTATAATCGAATGTACCTTTTGAAAGCATCAGAATGCCACCGACCCTTGTATCTAATCTGAGCATCAGTCCAACCGTTTGCCGCTGCTGTTGTCGCTGCTCCAATCCTGAAACTGTGCGACTTGTATCTGGATGAGTCAAGACCGCAGAACTTAACCGCCTGTAGCAGCCGATTGGAAAACCAAGACCGGGATGCTGCAGCCCCATTACTTAGGCTGAAAAGCGGTCCTGTTGAGACCCCGCGTGTACCCAGGAAAGAAGTGCTTTACTCCACAGTGTCGTATTGACTTCCCCCCATGGAATAGGCCTGAATTGACGTATCATACGGAACTCGGTGTCATAATATCGCCAATCCCCTCCCAGACTAGCAAGTTCCTGTACTACCTGAGAGTATTTCAATAGTGATGGTGTTCGCTGGGGAAACCGTTGAAAAGATACAGCGATAAAGACCTCGAAAGCGCCAACCCATTGCAATATGGACTCAATCTTATCTTTGGTCTTCGTTGGAGCTGTAGACAGCACTGGAACTCCATCAATAAATTCAAAAGAAAATGCATGCTGTGGAACTACCATTGAACGGCTCAACAAAATAGCAATGTCGAAAAACTCATCACACCATATCTGCTGTTTAACCTTAGCCATAACATGGAAGTCAATAGGTGTAGATTGTGAAACTGGGTGATCAATATAATCAGTTGGCCTACCCTGAAAACCCATTGGCATAGGCTGCATGTCAGGACCTGAAAACCCTTGGGTATTGGAATTGGAGCCCCCTGAGTTAGATGCTAACCCACCTTGGATAACGTCAGCCGCGCTCACCGAAATGACCTGTGAGTCAGACTGGCCTGTGGGACCGGTCCCCGCGTCCAGTGAATTGGGCCCTGTGACCTCTTGCTGACTAAGATTCATATCCAGGTCGTCAGTCTGGCTGTTACGCCTGACCTTTGGTGTAACGCCCAAGTTCAATAAATTAACTACGCATAAGTGAGGTACTATACATTTGAACGCCAATTAACACATCGTACAAATCAGATTTACCATATTTAACTATAATTTTAATTCATCATCTCCGTCACTGACTTTCTTCAGATCCATTAACATATGGATGACCTATACAATAGGTCTCATTCACATAAACAATAATATTCACAAAGTTCAAATCAAATTATAATGTCACTTCAATTATGCCTCATTTGTTGTTGTAGATGGGTTTCCCATGAATGTAATAACCTCGACGAATAATCAATGGTGTTGTTACGTCCCCAGACAATTGAAAGTGTTATTGATATATATGACGTAATAATAACCAGTGCTTACCCATTTAGCAGAATTTAATGTTATCTTACTTAATCTGCGACATCATTAGGGATTATTGGATTACATCTGTCATTTAATCAATATAGCGGTTGTTATATATTCTTGATGATCATTCAACGGTCGTAGCCAAGGTTTTTAATGCTTGGTTGATTTCCATGTCAACAACATCAGATTCATCGGATTACCCCACATTTGGTATGCATTAATAATCGGTGATACAACTGCTAATTATATCGGCAGCCATTAACCTCCATAAACAGTAACAAGCTGTAACAGCAGTAACAGCAATAACAGCCAACGCAGTTAGATTCCCAAATGTGATGTCTCGTGTCTCCAGACATTCGTCGACATGATGGCACTACTTTCAGTTGTTCACCCTGGACGAAATTCTGTATGACTCGTCCATCCAACGGGGTGCTGATACCATAGCCGACGAAATTAATGATGCTAACTTTCACGTAATAACTTGATTGCCACACATTAGACCAATCGATGGGTTTGCAAACTCGCAAACTTACCCCATGAAACAAAATATACCAGGCTCACAATGACCGCAAGCTTACCCTGATAAAGATGTCGGTTTTTAGGAAGCAACCAAAATATAGTTATCTCCAAGACATCGCATAAGGGAATGATTTTTGTTGACAACGCGATCACAATAATCCTTCGTAAAGCGCGGGAGAAATTAGTCACGCTTATACAACCTAACGCACCTGTTTATATGAACGCCATCTAGCGACCATCGCGCCAGATAGTGTAATATCAAATCATACTAGAAATACATTACTAAATCAAGCGTTAGAGCCAAGCTCTACGTAACAATTAACCCCCCACTTAAGATAAATATACGAACTGTATTTATCAACAACAAAAAAAAAAAATCTGCTTCCATGAATATATATATACAATCAGCTTCCATGATTTTAAAATATTTCTACCCAGTATGCTTACGTATGACCGCTCATCTATCGTATGAATACTTATATGATTTGATGGATTCCTGTTATTATTTTGATGTTTGTTTTAGCATTTTAATCAAGTACTGCTCTACTCATGAAATCGGCTCCAACATTATGTTTGCCTTTGATAACTTCTATTCGGTAACGAAATGGCTGTAATGCTAATGCCCAACGCATTATCCTTCCATTTGCAACTTTGGATTTCCGAAGGCATGTCAAAGGTTGATGGTCGGTTTGAATGACAAACTCTTTTCCAAAGAGGTATGTAGAGAATTTCTGGGTTGCCCATATTAATGCCAAGCATTCCTTTTCCATAACCGAGTAATGTTTTTGATGTTTGTTCATCTTCTTACTCGCATATGCCGTTGGGAATAATTCACCATCATATTCTTGCAATAATACAGCACCGATACCGTCGTTGGAAGCATCACTTCTGAGTATAAAGGTCTTAGCCAAATCTGGTAAGTGTAGAATAGGTGAGCTTGTGAGTTTGGATTTCAGCGTCTGGAATGAAGTTTCTTCTTCATCTCCCCAAACTATTTTGTTTGGGACACCCTTCTTAGTGCTATCAGTTAAGCTGCTTGCAATGGTCGAAAAGTCTGGGATGAACCGGCGGTAGTATCCTGCCAGCCCCAGAAACGAGCGTACTTGGGTCTTTGTTTCTGGTCGTTTGAACTCCTTGATTGCATCGAGTTTGCTGGGTCGTGGTCTCAATTGGCCTTTCCCAACAATATGTCCTAAGAACTCTACCTCATCATAAGCGATATAGCATTTGGTAGGACGTGCGGTTAGATGGGAAGTTCTTAGTCGATGTAGAAACTCGGATAATGTTTGTAGATGATCTTCCCACGTAGTGGTATGTATAAGTACGTCATCGATGTAATTGTGTATATTGTCCATTCCATCTAATAATATTCGCATCATTCTACTAAAAGTAGCTCCTGCATTGACAAGTCCGAAGGGCATCATGTTGAAAGTGTATAACCCGTTTGGTGTAGTAAATGAAGTATACTTTCGTGATCCTATGTCCATTGGTATTTGCCAGTATCCTTTTGAAAGATCAATCTTCGTGAAGTATTTGTCTTGAGATAATCGTGAAAATATTTCTTCTTGGTCTGGGATGGGTTCGGCATCGAAGACGGTAATCTGGTTAAGTTTCCTCATATCAACGCAGCTTCTAAGGGTTCCATCGGGTTTTCGTACACATACTAGTGGAAAAGCATATGGGCTGTTATTACATTTGGATACAACATCCCACTTTTGCATGTTTTCTATGTCTTTTTGCAGCTCATCTCTTATGGCGTGAGGAATTGGATATGGTCTGCAGCGGATCGGTTTATCATCGGTCACTTTTATTTCATGTTTACATAAGTTGGTGTGTCCTGGAACATCCGTCAAGACATCGCTGTAGCTGTTAAGTAGGCGAGTGACTTGCCATGTTTGATCATTATATAGTTCCGGGTTGATGTGGACGTCATTCACAGTTTCTTTAGCTATAAGTCTGGGAAGTTGTAATAGGTCTTCATTATTCGGAAGTATTTGATCTTCTTGGGTATATTCATCCATGATCTCATCTTCCAGAACAGATACAGCAGCTGCTACCACTACATCGTCTTTAGGTCTTCGATGATACTTTTTGAGCATGTTGGCGTGAAATATCTGTTGCCTATGGCCTAGATCTATGCGGTAATCCATAGCGGTTTTTTTTTCAAGTACCATGAAGGGTCCCTTCCAGTGCATGAGGAGTTTATTCCTATCGGTGGGTAGTAGTAGTAACACCTCGTCACCCGATACGAATGATCTTTCTCTGGCCTTCTTATTGTATTGCATACTTTGTTTCACCTGGACTTTGCTTAATTCCTGTCTCGCCAATTGACACGTTTCCTCCAGTCGATCCTGTAAGTCGATGACATATTTGTACACGTTCTTGGTTTCCACTTCTTGGCATTGCCCTGTCCACAATTCTTTCAATATGGACATTGGACCGCGGATTGAACGTCCATACAACAGTTCGAACGGTGAGAAGCCAGTACTAGCTTGAGGAACTTCACGGTATGCAAAAGAAGTGGCGGAATGTATCGATCCCAGTCCTTCGGTCGTTCTTCACACATCCGTTTCAGCATGGTCTTTAGTGTACCGTTGTATCTTTCGCACAATCCATTGGTCATTGCATGATAAGGTGTTGTTGTAATTCCTCGTATTGAAAGTAACCTGTTGATTTCCTTCATAACTCCAGATACAAATTGTGAACCATTATCAGTCAATACCTCTCGCGGGACTCCTAGTCTACTGTAGATGTTTACCAACTCTTCTGCGATGACCTCTGCCTCTATTGTTTTCAAAGGAACGGCTTCCGGGTATCTAGTAGCGTAATCAACCATAACCAGGATATAACGATGTCCTCGTTCTGTTACGGGCTTGATGGGTCCAACTAGATCTATGGCAATACGATCGAATGGTGCTTCTATTAAGGGCATCTTTCCCAGCGGTACTTTGGACACCCTGCCTTTGGGAATAGTTCGTTGACAAATGTCGCAGGATAAGCAGTATCTTGATACATCTGCTCCGACTCCGGGCCAGTAGAAATTTGATAATATCTTGTCCGTTGTCTTTTGAACCCCCTGATGTCCACCGAATAAAGCTTCATGAGCTAACTTCAAGACATGTTTCCGGTATTTGCTGGGCACAATGACTTGTTTGACGTCATCAATGTATTCTGATTCTGGTGTATATGATTCTCGATAAATGATACCGTCTTCTATGGTGAATGCTTCCATAGTTCCCTTCTTGGATTCCTTCCGTTCTCCTGTCTCTGCATGTTCTCTGATTTTCTTCAGGGTATGATCTTCTTGTTGTGCTTGTCGGAGTATCTCTGGTGTGACTTCTTCATCTGATGGAGTTACGATCAATGGTTTAAAAGGTTTAGAATGTGCAGCTTTCTGAGCTCGGGTCTCTACGGCTGCGGCCACATGTTGTTCTTCTAACTCTTCTGTTTCCAAGTCAACTTGTACTCCGGTGCTTTGTGTGGATATGATTTTCACAGCTACATCCTGTACACCTGGATACTGTCCGACCACTAAATCACAAATTGGTGTTTCCATTACTAAAGCATGTACTTTACCCGAAAGGTATGGTGATGTTATATCGATGTTAGCGACTGGATACCGACGTTGTCTTCCATCGATTAGATAGCATGTATGTTGTTCACCTGTATATTGATGTGTTTTTACTAGATTTTTGCGTACAACAACACCACTACAACCTGTATCACGATATACTTTAACTGGTGTACCATTGATCGTTCCCTCTCTCAATGGCATACGTTTATTATCCCAATGCTTACATGCTGCCCCTACGAATTCTCGTTGGCAACCACACTCTACTTCAGAATTACCTTCTTGTAATTTAATATCAACCTTATATGGGTCAAACCCAGAACAAAGTAGACCTAAGGATATATGTCCAGATCCATAACCTCCATTACTTTGTTGCCCAGTGTTTGTAGGCCTATGGGTATAGTTACCAGGATTATCAGGACTATTACCTTGGTGTTGTACTGGTGCATTTCTGTTTAAGCCTGTGTCAGAGCTTAAAGTGTGATAAGCATGACCATTACTGTAGTTACTATCGTTACCACCTGACTGATTACCATAGTCTATACTCTGATTATAACCAGAATGGTTTGTAGGCCTATCACCTGTCTCAGTATTTTGCTCGTCACTTTGTTGCTGTAAATTACAGTTACTTTCAAGATTGTCTTGAGTGTTTACATCAGTAGGCCTATTTCCATCTGTAGGGTATAGTTGTGCAACACTATCTAATACAAGGGCTAATGTTCCTTTACGGATACAATCCTTTGCTCTATGACCTTTCTTTCCGCATAGGAAACATGTGATCGGTTCACGGATACCTGTATTGAACTTACCACTATTAGTGTATGAATTGCTAGGCCTATTTGTTTGACCTTGAGGTTGGTTTGTACGTTGGGGCTGGCCAGTATTTTTATATTGACCTGTATTTTGACCTTGTGTTTTCGGTTGGGATTGAAATTTATTTTCTTTCACTTTGACCTTGTCGAACCAACCACCATGTGCATTTATGTAATGATCAGCGATTATCGCAACTTTGTTTGCTTCTTTTGGTTCTTGTTCCAAAATATGAGTGGCCATGTTTCTCGGGCAACTGTGTAAAAATTGATCTCTGACCAATAGATCTACCAAAGCTCCAATTGAGTTACCTACATCCGCGAGTTCAATCCACCTGTGAAGGTACCTGGTAATTCGGGTTGTATATTGTTCAGCACTTTCATTTGGGTCAGGTTTAGAGTTTTTGAATTTATCACGAAACCCAACTTCGGTATGTTTATACCGTCTTAACAATGCTTTTTTCAAAATCATATAGTTATCGGCATCGTTAGGAGTAAGTGCATCATAAACCTGTAGTCCTTATCCAGTCAAAAGAGTACTCAAATTCAAGGCCCAAATTTCTTGCTCCCATTGACTTGTTACTGCATATCTTTCAAACCTATTAATGTATGCATCCATATCATCTTTAGTTTCATCGTATTTTGGAAGTTTCAATGGTCTATACTTGCTGCTATTTGCCGAAGTATGTGAGCCATTTATGGCAGTCTGATTCTGTAATTCATTACTTTTGAGCGTAAGGTTAGCCATTTCAATTTCATGATGATATTGCGTGTCATTTTTCTTTTGTTCAAGATCGGCACGCGTTTCCAAAAGTTCTTTTTCGCGCCCTAACCGATGTTCTTCATTAATTTGTTCCTCTGCTCTACGCTCTTTCTCGCGTAGCGCGCGCTGTTCTTCCATATTCGCTTCACGCTGTGCGCGCTGTTCTTCAACATTCAATTCATGAGTTTGATTCTTTTTTTCGCGCAGTACGCGTTGCTCTTCAATATTTAATTCATGAGCTTGACGCTCTTTCTCGCGATTTGATTCATAAGTTTGACTCTCTTTTAAGTGAACCATACGCTCTCTCTCATGTTCACGCTCGGCTACTCTTGCATCACGATCAGCATCCCTTTGTTCCTTTAATTTCCTTCTTTCCTCAACCAAAAAATCCTTTAACTCGCGCCCCTCGAGACCGATTTCTTTCCCCAGGGAAGTGAGAGTTTCTATTTCTTTGAGATATTCTACAGACATGATGAGGATGGATATGAAATTAAATTTGGGTAATAAAAAAAAAATGTAAACAACTATCGCGAAAATTCTTGTCACGAAAATTATTAAGTAAAGTGTGTCTATAAATCTGTGGCAATCAACTATTATAAATACGTAAAATTTAACTACTACACTATGCTCACCCAGCACTTCTACGTTGGCTGTTATATCTTGGTGTTCTTCACCTTGATCTTGACTTGTGTGATATACATGTGGTGACCATCCGAAGTAGTGCCAACCATGTAGTCGAACGTCTGAAGATCTGAAGATAACAAATATATTAAGACAACAGTGAGATATATATGATGTATACAAGCAATATATAAGTTAAATTGACGTTAAATCATCCGCACCTCCTTAACATTAATTATGCAAAGATTTATTAGCACGTATTGTTTTTGGCGCATGCGTAAACGTTTCCCGGACAAGCCCCCAATTGTTACGCCTGACCTTTGGTGTAACGCCCAAGTTCAATAAATTAACTACGCATAAGTGAGGTACTATACATTTGAACGCCAATTAACACATCGTACAAATCAGATTTACCATATTTAACTATAATTTTAATTCATCATCTCCGTCACTGACTTTCTTCAGATCCATTAACATATGGATGACCTATACAATAGGTCTCATTCACATAAACAATAATATTCACAAAGTTCAAATCAAATTATAATGTCACTTCAATTATGCCTCATTTGTTGTTGTAGATGGGTTTCCCATGAATGTAATAACCTCGACGAATAATCAATGGTGTTGTTACGTCCCCAGACAATTGAAAGTGTTATTGATATATATGACGTAATAATAACCAGTGCTTACCCATTTAGCAGAATTTAATGTTATCTTACTTAATCTGCGACATCATTAGGGATTATTGGATTACATCTGTCATTTAATCAATATAGCGGTTGTTATATATTCTTGATGATCATTCAACGGTCGTAGCCAAGGTTTTTAATGCTTGGTTGATTTCCATGTCAACAACATCAGATTCATCGGATTACCCCACATTTGGTATGCATTAATAATCGGTGATACAACTGCTAATTATATCGGCAGCCTTATAGCCCATAGTCTATGTGTATTATGAAATAAATCTGTATAACTCAATAGAAGTCTTGGCACTAGACTAATTAGTGATAGCTTACACATATTAGTAGAACTGGATTTCTGAGGGTATGCTATTTAAAATGCTTAAGAAAATGCTATCAGAAATAACACAACTACATGGAGTTGTGTAGGAAATATTCTTTTTTCCATTAATTATTATGGGAAATTATACAGTAAATTGGTTAATAATTGCATGCATTTTCCAACTCATACTGCAGAGACTGGATCAGTTCCAGGGAATTAGACAGACCAAATCTACTGACTATTAGCTTATAAACATTGTCGTTATCAATGTCATAGCTATCTAGTAGATTTGTTGTCTAAAATCCTTGATGATTTATTTTTTTCTATGTAATGATCTCTCTTTGCAATAAAGATTAATGACTTTTGATGTAATGCAGGTGTCTATTTGAATCTTGAACAAACCCTCCTCAGTCCTTCAACTTTATTCACCTTCCCTCAGAAAAAATAGGTAAAATTCATCCTTTCCTGTTATGTATTCCGTTGAAGATTGACCTAGTGTTATTTATTGTTTCTATAATAATATGGGAGAAGTTGAATTAGAGATAGTAAGTAAGTTCAACATTCTCTTGACAAAGATTAGGCATCTATACTCACAGACTAGACTCGCTGAGAGTAGGTTCAAGATTCACATTGATGATTGCATTATGTATGACTTTGTTTGAATGAGTTTTTCTGATATATCACAGGGCTTCAGTAGGCAGTGGTATTCCACATGATATATTCTGCTTTACTTATATATCCCTGATGTATAATTTCAGAGCTAGAAATTTGATGCGAATCCGTAAATTGAATAGCCCAAAGATTCATGTCAAAAACACACCAGCGCGAATTGTATGTGATTCACGTAAGCTGAGCTAATGTAAATATTTCTCCAGTCTATGGTTATGAAGTTACATGAATCAATGATTCACTAATCATCATTTATGTACTTCGCAACAAAATTCTAGCCCTAAACTTGATCAGGTCTATGAGTGATTTATTAATCATGAAATTAAACACTTTAATTGGTACAGTAAATGATTGTTGTTTTAACTTGTGCCATATTGGTGTTATTTTGTACATGCAAATATTGAAGCATACAAGTATTTTACACTGCTTTTTACAGGTTAATTGTAGCGAATTGTTACTTTTTGAATTTTGTTTATGCTCTGCCATAGATTTTAAAAAGCATACCCACAGTGAAATGAATGCATGTCAAATTTTAGTTGTATATTATTTGAATGGGTGATCTTTTGTAAATATCCATGTACTTTGAGTTCTTGTGGTTAACTAGAATGATTAAATGATTTATCTTTCTCCAGATTTTAGACCACTGCACATAAACATTAGCGCAAGAGTATAACTTCAAATTTACCTATAATCCCATCAGTTGCCTAGTGTAGCTCAATGAATAAGAGCATACTGCTTTGTGTTACGGAGGTTGCCAGTTAGTTCAAATCCGGTCAGAAACAAATGTTGTTGGGGTAGGTGTTTTTCAACGTTAATGTACACTGGTCTGGTCTACTTTGGTGTAAGATAAATATTTAAAATCCATGTACTGTTTGATACAAATTTTGAAGCGGTTGATACTGTATTAACACTTTCCACGTGGCTATTAACCTCCATAAACAGTAACAAGCTGTAACAGCAGTAACAGCAATAACAGCCAACGCAGTTAGATTCCCAAATGTGATGTCTCGTGTCTCCAGACATTCGTCGACATGATGGCACTACTTTCAGTTGTTCACCCTGGACGAAATTCTGTATGACTCGTCCATCCAACGGGGCTGATACCATAGCCGACGAAATTAATGATGCTAACTTTCACGTAATAACTTGATTGCCACACATTAGACCAATCGATGGGTTTACAAACTCGCAAACTTACCCCATGAAACAAAATATACCAGGCTCACAATGACCGCAAGCTTACCCTGATAAAGATGTCGGTTTTTAGGAAGCAACCAAAATATAGTTATCTCCAAGACATCGCATAAGGGAATGATTTTTGTTGACAACGCGATCACAATAATCCTTCGTAAAGCGCGGGAGAAATTAGTCACGCTTATACAACCTAACGCACCTGTTTATATGAACGCCATCTAGCGACCATCGCGCCAGATAGTGTAATATCAAATCATACTAGAAATACATTACTAAATCAAGCGTTAGAGCCAAGCTCTACGTAACACTGGCACCCTGCTGTGCTGGATCCCGTAGCACTTCGCTTAGTTGCACGTCGCTGACTGGTCAATCTTTTAGGTGCCATCCTGCATAAAGATAAAATTAAAATAAAAACTATGTGAAGTATCCCCAGTCCAATATCTGAAGTGCATTTATTACGCCAGACCTCACCACTGGCTTATACTGTACCAGACATTATACAAAATTATGCATAACTAAGTACAGTGGAATTATATGTGAATACCGTATATGGCATAAGCCAGTATGTACAGACAAACATGCACAACCAGACATAACAATTAACCAACAAACATTCAAACAAACCGCCTGGAGATGAATACTGAACGCACGTACGTAGCTGGCAGGAACACGGGGATGTAAACTAAAAGTGAACCAGAATACCTCTCGTAACCATTAAGGATGGTAGCCTGTGAAACCCGAGTGATTCTGGCCTACCCAGTTACTCCGGGGGGTATAGTTCCGCCTGCTTTTGTTCAAACTCCAGATAAACAACAATGAATAACAGGCTCACACCGTTCCAGGCATCAACATTGCTGTGGAAACACAACGGGCCAACCGTACCCTATGGTACACAATTATTATCAACGGCACGGTGTATGACCAACAAAGATCATGCACTAGGCACACACTGGCCCAAACATCTTATAAGATGTGGACACACAACGGGCCAACGTACCAAATTGTTTTATTTATTTTTAATTTTTATTTTTTTATTTTTTTTATTTTTTTAATTTTTTTTTTATTATTATTATTATTATTATTATTTTTTTTTCACAAGTGGTAAACTCCAACCCATGATTTTTTTTTTTTTTTTTTTTTAAAACATGCTGCATGGAAACGGGTAGCCCATGCCTAACCCCGAAACCAGTGTACACGCCAATGAAATAATATAAATACTAAAAGGTGCACGAAGAACGTGCCCCTCAACAGGCCTTAAATACCCCACCAAGTATGGACACCCCGGGTGAGCAAGCCCCTGTCTTGACTCATCTCGGACCAACAGCCACAGGCCTCAAACTAAATTATTTTGAACCCCAACCTGCATAAAACATGTTAATGTACCGTCGCCAGCTACAATATGATAAAAGACGACCATCCGTATCCTAAAGGTCATACCAACGTTACACGTACACAAAATTAAAAATTAGAGTAGCCCATGTCCAAACTCTACACAGTGCACACACAATATGAGATAAAATGAGATGGTCACCCAGGTACCGCCTGCTAAGTACTATCGCCAGGTACGATATTAGCATCGTGAACACCAAATTGAAATAAAATTAAAAATTAAGAGTGGCCCATGTCTAAACTCTAATCTAGTGTCCCCGAAAAATGAGATTCACACAGCAATAATGATAAGGTATCGTCACCAAGCAAGGTAAAAGTATTCAAGCTGACGTAGGCCTAGGCCTTTACAAATGTGGCCCTCATAAGAAAATTTTAAAATCTGATGCCTGTGCCTAAACCCAAAACAGTAAATAACAAAGAGTACCCCGCCCCCCCCCCCCCCCCCCCCCCCTCCAATTGAACAAACCAGCATTAAAAAAGGTAAACCTATTGCCCATAGTTAGGATAAAAATTTAAAATTTAAATTAAATTAAATATTAACTAAATAAAATTTTAATTTAATTTAATCCTAGACTATAAAGGTATACAAAACTAGGCCTGATCGGTATGAAAAACACAGCCCTATTTAAAGGTATATGAAACCCCAAACCACACACAAATAAATTAAAAACAAATAAATAAATAAAATTAAAATAAATAATTAAATAAATTGGGTCTAAGACATTATAACCCATGTCATTATAAATCACCCTATAAACCAATTTAATAAAATAAATTACATATTTCCAAAACAAACAAAAATTTGATGTTAAAGAAAAGGTGAAATATTAAATGCAAGTTATTTATGTGATTTTAAATTATGTGTTTTATTTTTAATATTGAAACAAAAGCAAATAACAAACGCCAACAATGAAATACATTTAGTACACATACTAATGAATTATGAAACCCAATGGACAAAATTATGTTATTTATTTATTTATATTTTATTTACATTTTTATATTAATCCTTTATGGATTACAATTAATTATATAAATTTATTTAGTGAAATTTGTTAATAAATTTATTTTTATATGGTTAACCCAACCAACTAATTTTATATTTAAATCATAATAAAATTAAACTATTCATATTAAGTTTATTTAATTTATTAACAATTGTCAGATAATCTTTTATTTTGCCACCCCCCCCCCCCCCCTTAACTGGCAATGAATACTAAGACATCTAAAGATTGAGAGAGGTAAGCGACGTCAAAATCGCACCTCTGTAACTAC
Source organism: Ophiura sarsii (assembly GCA_035610835.1). Taxonomy (NCBI): domain Eukaryota; kingdom Metazoa; phylum Echinodermata; class Ophiuroidea; order Amphilepidida; family Ophiuridae; genus Ophiura; species Ophiura sarsii. The sequence goes on from JAYJML010000070.1 coordinate 93,243, forward strand.
GGCACAGCCTGGCAAGGCCCTCCTGATTTGGATGGACCCCGTCAGCTTCAAATACAGCTGCCTCAGAGTTCCAAAAACCACGATGTTTCCAAAAACAAGAGTCAACCCGGTCCCAGATAACTGTGTGTAAATAAAGATTGAGGGTAGTCACCCTGTCATTGTAATTAGAGTACGGGGGTGACCGCCGGTGGAGTACCTGACAGACCACGACCCGTTGCACCTGGCATTTGTTGACCAAAAAAGAACAAAAAAACATCAATGCTTGACCCCAGAACTTCGACGCCCAAGCTTGGGTCACACAGGTCGTTGGTCCCAACCTCTAAAATTACAATATCAGGCAAGAAACGCCGCACCACCCCGTCAATGTCGTTCCCCCACATCGAAGGTAGTGTCCTACCCCCTACCCCATGTATGTGTAGGTCAATCCCTGAAATATTAAGGGCGGACTCAGGCAAACATAATTGAGCCAAATGTCGAGCAACCCGTCGAACAAATGAGTGCCCCATGATCAGGACTTTTGCCCTACACGTAGGTTTATGGGAAGTCCCACTACTATTACTACTACTAGAGCCATAGGCAGTTGCCATAACAACGAGATAGTGTAGCGTAAAACCTGCCGAATTCGCCTACGTAATTAACGAGTGGAAACAAAATAGGTAGGCAAATGTGATAAAACCGGGCCAGAACCGACGCTCGTATTAACCGACGGCCTAACCTAACCCAACCCTGAACTCAAGAAACAAGTGAATCAGAAAATTAAAACCTTATATTGGTGTCTGTCGAAAAAACAAGGTAATTTATGAGATAAAATACGAAAATAAGAATTGTTGATCACCTGTTATAAAATGTCAGAAATAAGAGGCATATTCCATGCGTGTATCCGACGATGAGGGCGCTGGACGAGTGAGATCTTGGTTCAGCCAGTGTCGGTCAGACGGGTGATATCCTTGCGCTCAGGCCAGCGAAGATGGGATAAGTTGTGATACCGTAAAGAAAGTCCTGGTACCATTCCAGTCTGCATAAAATAGTTGTAGTGCCAACAACTTCATATAATTAATTATTTATATTTACATTTAAACAGCAAGACAAGCTGGGATAAATCACAGGAGATAATGCTCATGAAAGTCTACACGGTTATGAAGGTGCCAACGACTACCGCATTTTTCGCCTAGATTTACGTTTTTCGACACAAAGATAACAGTTAACGAGCATGAACACAAAAATAGATTCGTATCGATCAATTTGGCAACAATTATATGCTTCAAAAATATATTACATCATACATTATAAAGATTTACCCACGTACAACTTTATTGCACATGATATAGTAAACAATTCTATAGTATAACGCTCCTATTCAAAACATTAAGCTCGTAGCCACCAGCTGTCTTCCAATATGGCATAATCCGTGAACACAAAAGCTTTTATGGACACAAAAGAATTGGCGCGAATATTTGACGGGTTTTAATTCTGACAAACATCGCGTGGTTATTATTTGTAAAGAATTTTTAATCTAAATAACATGAGACTACTATACTACAAACAAAATGACCGACGGTGGGCTTCTACACATGATATTACAGCACTAAATGCATTTACAATAAACACGGCGTTTTGTGATAACCATTTGAATTGAAGAAAAAATTACACGTTTTTAACAAGGTTTTCAACAACCATTATGACAATGACACATTTTATTTGCTCTAGAATCACTAAATTATTATAAAATATTTATTACAAACATACCTGTTTAATGGCGAAAACAGGGTCCAGTCCATCGCCCACACGGAAATTCGAGGCCCGAGACCAAGCGATTCTCCACCATATATTGTGTAGGTAATAGCTGACTCGCTTGGCATACAAATGGAACACATGATAACTCAATTACGTACATTCAAACATTATTTATTAAATCAAACACGCCATTAACATAGACTATAACACGATAAATAACAGGCGTTGCAAGAATAATCAATAGGTGTGTTCTGCTCCGTGGGAACGATAGACTGGCCACAAATTGAGTGAACGCATCGATTATGTACTCATGCGACTATTCAAGTGATTCTAGAGTTTATACATCAATAAACATTTATAACAAACAGCGTCATAACAATGCTGAACGTCCAGTCTTCCATTTATTATTGCAACTTTCTCCTTCATTTGTCAAGTCTGTTTACTATGCCTTTCTGATAATTACAGCATACATCTTACAGCTTCTAGCTGGGTCCTGAGAAAATAAGACACTTCTGTCTTGCAGCATGAGCCAAGTTCGCCTGATTATAGAGGGGCTATATTACGGGGGTAGATCTGGTCGATCTTCATTGAAATCTGTCAAGTCTTCGTGATCTGAACAAAGTTTGCTGGGTCTACGATGTGAATGTAATTCTCAATTCGTTTCCCTCGGTTTCTGTTATCAGGGGGGCAGGGGGGGGGGGGGGTCACATGTAAAACTCAAGGGTATTAATGTGCTAATTGGAGGTTCTCATCAATTATGGGATAATAAACGGTCCAAGCACCACAGAATCGGATCCCTTGCGCAGCAGCAAAGGTTTAAGATCTTGTTCCATCATGTTGACAGTTTCACAATGTTATTCGGTAGTATTTACTTGTTTACAAAACATACCTGTGTATAATAGTCGCTTTGTTATGAAATTGTATAATGGCTTACGCTATACGGTGGAGTAGTAAACGCAATAGACGATGCACTGAAGCGAAGAATTATTTATACCGTGTCTAAAGCGGAAGATCTGTCGATTGATTGTGAGTGTACGCTAAACAGAGAGTTCCAATATATAATTTTATGATGACCTTGGTTGACCCATCGTGAACGGGACTTTGATCCCGTGTGACGTAGTGTTTACCAAATTGTCCCGGAATAAACTTGTAACAAAATGTAGGAGTTGAACCAAACGTAAACCGATACCAACAGTCAGCTTAACCAAAAACGGTGTAATTGGATCCAAATAATAAATGACTCTGAGTTCATCTATCCACTGGCGGAATATATGGGTACTGTCATTGCAAGCACAGATAAGTTATCTCTCGCCTCGTACAATCCCTTGGGTGACAAAAAACACTTAAACCAACATTTGGAATATCATACTCGATGCTTTATGCCTCGTCGCAAAAAACTACAGTATGACCAGTGTGGACATTTTTTATAATGCCACGCACCACTAATTCCCCATTATGAGGAGACGCCAGACCTGCATGTCTGTCTCTATAGATGTTATTCAGCGAATGCCCATTACCCGCACCTTGGCCACGTTTGTTCGGGCTGGGGATTTTGCGCATATTTTGAATGGTATGTGCACACAGGTGTCTTTTCCAATAACCCAATACAATTGATCACGCTACGGTACCAATGTCTCCCTCTGCACACCTATGACATACTATTTGCGAACAATTTTAAATCTGCATTTTAGGTTATTTGAATCCGACCATGACACTCGCATGGCGGAGAGGAGGGACCAAACACACAAAGAACAATTACAACGGACAAAGCTTCCAAGTTTATCATATGCATTATTATTTATTTACTGAACGTTCAACTTGCTCATATATAGCAAACAGCACCCAGCATCTTGACTAATCATTTAACTAACATGAAACGTACCAATCTGAGCTCCTGTGTAAAATCAGTAGCTCACCTGTTGTGTAAATTATAACATGGACTAAATTATTATTGATAACCTCCTGGTGTGGCAAGGCAGCTCGAATTGCTGTCCACTTACGAATAGTTCAACTATTCACGGCCTAAATGATAAATATTGAAATAGCAAGAATTACGGTAAGTCAGTGTCACACATATTGTCTTGTGATTCTCTTGTGATTCTATCTAATTATAGGTCCTTCAAATCCATCCCCAACCCTGCATGAAATAAAGTAAAGGTGGTTGCCCTTTATCTATATATCGATCTACACCTAGCACATAAAGTCCCTGACCAGGTGCTTTGAGGTTAGCTAATTCAAAATAGATAATCGGTACCAAAAATCTGAGATATACATTGAATGAGCAAATTTCTTTTCCGCAGTTTGATACCTCATTCAACAAAATAGAATGGATACTTTTAAAGTTATGGCGATTTCAATGACCGCGCGTGCAACAGAAAAGTTGCACTAGGTATAGGAAATCATTGATTTGTGTGTGATTACGCACTGAAAAAACTTGCATCTAATTAGCTAAGACTTGTATTCTTCACAGCCAGATACACCCTTTGTCCCGCACGTTGCGGTTATTACTCCAGACCCATTCATCTGTCTCGTTCAGATAGCACGCAGTTATGACATAACTTTAAAAGTATCCATTCGATTTTGTTGAATGAGGTATCAAACTGCGGAAAAGAAATTTGCTCATTCAATGTATATCTCAGATTTTTTGTACCGATTATATATTTTGAATTAGCGAACCTCAAAGCACCTGGTCAGGGACTTTATGTGCTAGGTGTATATTGTATAGTATAGTCATAAAATGTGTCCAAACTGCATATATTGCAACAATGACATCTCTCCAATTCCTGCTTCTCCAGCTCTTCCCGGTATTGCAAAATGCTTTTGAGGAATTCCCAGTAATTTGTATATTTTATAATGACCGGGGTATAGGATTTAAACACTAGATCCCCCTGGCAGCCGCTATTCCCAATATTAGGTTCCAAAAGGTAAGGCCCGAGCAGATGGCATGGAAACCTCGCTAAGGACAACAACTACCAGAGGGTAGGTTTGCTGCTTAACCAAAAGATCGAAAAGAACTTCTATCATGAGTATTTGATAACAAATAAATGACAAAGTAAAAGGCAACATGGCAACAAAATTTATATCAAGTCACATTTTATGCCTGTTGTCCTCATCGATTCAAAACGCGATATTACATGTTTGTGACATACCTATTCTTGGAGAATGGTACATGGGCACTGGTTTCGGTTTCAGTACCGCATAGTTGCGACAGATAAGGCCAGCGTCAAAGACGGCTGCCCTCATCACCGTGTGTTCTCTTTTCAGGCTGGCCTCGCGCGCACATAGGTTGGCCACATTTTTAACGACTTGACAATATATAATGTGATACAATGTTTCATTGCGATGCGAATAACAGTGATTGGTTGTCCTGATATTACTTGGGATGCCAACCTACCATAAGTGAGGATGGACATCCACATATAAATGACATCAAGTTTGGACAACTAGATTTAACCTGGTCACTGAAATTTTGGAATTGATCCTGAAAACATGTATCATTAATATCCTTATTATTGCGATTCATTAATTTATAACAAATTTATTCTTGTCAATGAGCCAGCCTAACATAGACAAAAACACTAGGGCTTCAGCCAAACTCATTCTAAACAAATCTTATCTTCAAACCAACTATATTTTCTGATGTTACATTCATGGTTGCCAGGTCCTTCAGGATTTCTACTCCGTAAGTTGAGCCACATTGGCAATAAGGACAAGCCATGGTATCGGCAAGCAGCCCCTCCTTCCAGCTTTAATATTCTCAGAATCAGTCTCAGGAAAGCCTATTATACAAATATTGCTTCGCCGTGTTGCACTTTCGACTCGATTAATGTGGTCACTATAACATCACTGATCAATTTTCTCTGACTGCCAAGATGATCGGCTGTCAGGCACGGGAAATCCATACTGTGAGCTCCGCCGTGTGGAATTCTGTTCATTTGTAGATTTTATATTTCCAATTCTACCTCTTCTGGTCTCCATAAATTAGTTGTTAATAGTATTATACGTCAAAATGTGTGCAAAATAATCCAGAAGGAGTAAGATACAATTTACAAAACTCCAATCGCAATGGGTGTAGGATAACCGTCCGTAAGCCTACACACAATATAAATTGAGGATTCGATATATACAGTATCCTCCTAGATGAGTGTCCAATCGTTTACAATAAAACAAAATTGAAAACCTTATAATTATTCCTCATATATACGGTTACATACCTGAAAAATGTATAGTTAGTTACGCTGGTTGCGTGCCTGATAAATCCCCACTCTTCCATCTAAATATTCATATCTGTTCATCGATACCTGCCAGGCATATGGTATAATTTCTTCCGGCCAAAAAAGTCTAAATAAAGCTCTAAAATGATTAACACCCGACTGGTATCTCTACATAAATTAAGTAAAATGACCCAGTCCGTAAACACTTCAGGGTTAAAACCATTAACGTAGACAAATGCTGCAACTAAAATTTGGTCGAAATGTTTCAAATGACGAGTCCAAAATAATCTTCTGATGCGAAAAGGCCACAATCGTGCGGGCCCAATAATCTCGCATATATATCACTCCAAAGTTCTGCAATCTGTCTGTTGCGTCGTCGACGATCCATTCTCAAATACTAAAGGTGGTGCAATAAAGCAAGTTTTGCAACGTAAAATGTTATTATAAAGTGTATTCAAATTGCGGAATTTTTGAAAACAACCATTTCAAACTTGCCAAACTAATAATCTCCAGGTGTTCATTTTTTTACCGATAAGAGAGAAATACGCCACACACTGATATTTGGTATTGGTAGCTATTTGGCACCATGCGAATTTGAAAAACGATTTATTTCAAACACAAAATTGATGACTGCAATTTTCCAGATCACATAGCAATAACATCATATTTTTTGCAAAACTTTATAGAAGAAATCATAATGGAAACAATTTGTTTAAGGACCGCCCAAGGTATTTTAATTATAAATTCTACAAGCCCTTTTTTGGATGGATTCCAAGTCCTTTGATTGTTTGACAGAATTAGTTGAGTGCCAAACTACATCAGCGTATTCAAGAATCGGTCTTACATAGCCATAAAAAAGGTGTTTTTAGCCTGCCCCTGAATCCTAGGAATGGTGAAGTTGTATATGAGCTACCCCTGGTACTGTGGTTATGCAGAGATGATATACGTGTAAACTTAAAGTTCAAATAGTCAGGTGAGAGACCATGGAAGATTTTAAAAACGTGGTTCAATTTTAGTTGGGTCACCCTATCTTCGACAGATGCCAAACCAAGTTTACTACGTTGTTCTTGACCCACATGGGTGCGTGGACCCATACCAAACCTGACCACTTTGTTCTGCATAGTTTGAAGCCTATTTTTTAGTGTGCACTTTGTGGCCGCCCTGGCAGAGTACCAGGAAAGGCCGTCCTGGTGGAGTTCCCCCAGGCACGTTTAGAACAATTTACCGTGTTCGCAACCAAAACTCCAATCGCAATGGGTGTAGAATACCGTCCGTAGCCTACACACAATATAAATTGAGGATTCGATATGTACAGTATCCTCCTAGATGAGTGTCCAATCATTTACAATAAAACAAAATTGAAAACCTTATAATTATTCATACGGTTACATACCTGAAAAATTAGTTTAGTTACGCTGGTTGTGTGCCTGATAAATCCTCACTCTTCCGTCTAAATATTCATATCTGTTCATCGATACCTGCCAGGCATATAACGTATAATTTTTCCGGCCAAAAAAAGTCTAAAAGCTCTAAAATGATTAACACCCGCCTGGTCTCTACATAAATTAAGTAAAATGACCCAGTCCATAAATACTTCAGGGTATCACGAAATGTTTCAAATGACGAGTCCAAAATAATCTTCTGATGCGAAAAGGCCACAAACGTGCGGGCCCAATTATCTCGCAGATATCACTCCAAAGTTCGGCAATCTCTCTGTTGCGTTGTCGACGATCCATTCTCAAATACTAAAGGTGGTGCAGATACAGCAAGTTTTGCCACGTAAAATGTTATTATAGTGGATTCAAATTGCGGAATTTTTGAAAACAACCATATAAACTTGCCAAACTAATCATCCCCAGATGTTCAATTGTGTATCCGGGTAGAGACATTGGCTATTTCTCATATAAATGACGGATTGCATTCTGTCTACACTGTCTTGATCCAATCTCATTTGCCACACGGGCTTATAAAGTGAAAAGCCTGCTTTTTGTTGTAAAGTGAAAAGCCTGGTTTTTTTGTAAAGTGAAAAGCCTATATTTTTATAATACATCATTGCCACTTGACGCTCAGAAAGTATAACACTGACCAAAATTTTAATTTGCGGTTGCCACCGTGATGATGAGAGGCAAGTCTGCCATTTATTTTCCACTGACTATATACGCCAAAACAATTCAAACGATAAAATATAATTTGCAGTAATTAATACGAATCTCTGACCTACGTCGCGGAAGGGGATGAGATATTTCCCGACCGATCCTTAATCGAGGTGCATTAAGGGCTGAAGACAGATTTAATTATATTATAATTTATAACACATACCACTATGCCTATCCGTTCTATAATCAACATGGGGATAGGCAAACCTGAATTGAATTGAAATAGTCACAACGAGCATTGGATTATTGAGGCAGAACCACGAATTATATTCAGTTTAAAAGGGTAGACATGCAATTGTCGCCCTTACATTCAAATTTTCAAATTTGAGGCACGCTGCCGCTTCATTTTAACATACACTTGAAATGAAGTCATATGGGTTAAATTCAAATGATAATATATAATTTGCGGTAAATAATACGAATCTCTGACCTACGTCGCGGAAGGGGATGAGATATTTCCCGACCGATCCTTAATCGAGGTGCATTAAGGGCTGAAGACAGATTTAATTATATTATTAAACATTCAAATTTTAACATGCACTTGAAATTTTTACTCCTTTGTGTGCAAACGCACAATTTGCATAACATTTTGTACAACTACTTGTTGAATAAACAATGCATATCAATCGTTACATTTTAAAATGATTGTAAAGTACTTCTTTACAATGAAAGAAAAAACAAAACTGCCCAATAACTGAGAAACCAACTGGCATGTATAACTAAAAACGAGACAAGCTATGATAACAACCAGCGAACCCTACGCCTCATATTTTGGGAGGGTGGGTGGGAAATTTAAATTTGTTGAGCTGGCTAAAACATGCTCTCTCATCAAGAGCCACGGAGCGAATGATCAAGAAACGAGATGGAAAAAGCAACTCGCAAACAAAGAGTGGATGAAAAACAATAAAACGCCCACAAGAGCACTCATTGGCTAATCAACAAAGAGCCCAAAACGCTCGAGCGCACGCGAAAAATCGATCTTTACGCAAGTAGCAAAGGGAAATTTATTAACACTAGGTTAAGTAATTTCTTATTGCCACTTGACGCTCAGAAAGTATAACACTGACCAAAATTTTAATTTGCGGTTGCCACCGTGATGATGAGAGGCAAGTCTGCCATTTATTTTCCACTGACTATATACGCCAAAACAATTCAAACGATAAAATATAATTTGCAGTAATTAATACGAATCTCTGACCTACGTCGCGGAAGGGGATGAGATATTTCCCGACCGATCCTTAATCGAGGTGCATTAAGGGCTGAAGACAGATTTAATTATATTATAATTTATAACACATACCACTATGCCTATCCGTTCTATAATCAACATGGGGATAGGCAAACCTGAATTGAATTGAAATAGTCACAACGAGCATTGGATTATTGAGGCAGAACCACGAATTATATTCAGTTTAAAAGGGTAGACATGCAATTGTCGCCCTTACATTCAAATTTTCAAATTTGAGGCACGCTGCCGCTTCATTTTAACATACACTTGAAATGAAGTCATATGGGTTAAATTCAAATGATAATATATAATTTGCGGTAAATAATACGAATCTCTGACCTACGTCGCGGAAGGGGATGAGATATTTCCCGACCGATCCTTAATCGAGGTGCATTAAGGGCTGAAGACAGATTTAATTATATTATTAAACATTCAAATTTTAACATGCACTTGAAATTTTTACTCCTTTGTGTGCAAACGCACAATTTGCATAACATTTTGTACAACTACTTGTTGAATAAACAATGCATATCAATCGTTACATTTTAAAATGATTGTAAAGTACTTCTTTACAATGAAAGAAAAAACAAAACTGCCACACAAGTTTTTTCATTTGAACGCCGGAAAATGGGAACACTTGCCCAATCCCCCCCTTTTTTCTTGAAAAGGATTAGGAAGATTGTGGCGGAAAACCTTTCATACCAGGATGAGAGTTGAAGTATACTAATGCGTTTTCCCAATCAGATATCAGAATATCCTTACCTTTCTCTGATAGATGCACTGTATCGTACAAATACAGAGAACGATTACTGGGCTTGAAAGCCGGGTGCCGGATAAAGCATGTGTTGGGCCGGCTATGGCATACACAATGTGCGAAATAGTTTATATTGGACAAACATTTCTTACCGGCTTTCTGATTGCGAGCATGAAGGTAATAGAGTCTGGGCAGAATATCCGACCAGATAATCCGAGAATTGGGGTACAAATTGCTAAGAGCGGACAGAATTTCCTCTACCTGAGACCGTAAATCAGTAATTGTATTACCATTGAAGAGATCATTTGAGCCAACATGTACAACTATGGTAGTCGGATACCTCCGCCTATTTAGCAATTTGGACAACCTTTCACGTAACCCCCCCAGTCTTAGGCCGCCGCAACCTTGCCAAGTTACATGCCCACCTCCCCTCAGCTGTAACCTTCTGGAAGAAACGCGTCCCACCAGGCTGTCGCCAATTATCAGAGTACGCAAATTATCTGTATATGACAAGATAAATGAATAAAGGGGAAAATGTGGCACGAGCTGAAACATCAATTAATATTAAGACACCTTAATACCTTAAAAAATTGAATCCAAATGGCCGGGTCTGACATATAATTTAAAAGCTGCCGACTTCCATCTACCTAAAGCCTGGATTTCATTCCCTGACAAACCGCACATTGCAGCCGACGTAGCGGCTCCAATTCTGAAGCTATGGGGGCTAAAATTAGCCGAAGAAAGGCCCAAAGCCTGAATACTTTGCTTCAAAATTTGAGAGAATTGATAACGAGTCAGAGGTTCATTATTAAAATGGATGAAAAGAGGACCTTCGTGAGCACCCCTAGCATTTAAATAGTCGGAAAGCGCCGCTACTGGACAGAATGACGGATTCTGAAAACGTTGGAAAAACAGAGTAACCGAATTACCCCTCTGATCGGTTTTTGAATATCTTATAACAACATCCATTCCCTCGCTCCTGAAGGAAACATCCGAAACAGAAATTAGCCGCGATGAATCCGCGGACTTGCTTAAATTTGCGAACTCGCCTACCCGTAAAAAACCGAAAAATGCTAGAAGATAGGCCGCTCTGAATAATAACAGTTCAAAATTTGAACTGCAAATTGCGGGTAGCAACGAAACTAGACGACAAAGCAAACTATAAGTGATCGGGAGTCTGCCATCAGACTGACTACACTGGCGCCTGCAACCCTCCAGCAATTTTTTCACCACAAAACTTGCAGTAGGATCTATCCATAAATTAATTTAGACAAACGACAGGGCAGCGATGTGAGTGGAAATGGTGGAAGAAGCAAATCCTTCCAAAGACATATGGGCAATATAAGATGTGACAATATGATGGGCAATGGGCCATGAAGGCGCCATTTTGAATTTCATTCTAAAATCAATAAAACTGTTAACACAACTTTTGTAAGTCACCTGTGTTCCATGCGCCAACGAGGCCCCCAACAAACGTTTAGCTTCCAACTCTAGAGATGCCACAGAAAATCTGGGACAGGTGTCGCCAACTGATCCGCCATAGGTGCTGCCGCACGAAATCGCCCCATCTGAAAACGTGAGAGAGCATCAGCGATTACGTTAGATTTACCAGGAATATGGCGAGCGCTAAAAAGGATGTTATGTTTTAAACACTGCAAAACCAAAAACCGAACAAGACTCATTATAGTCGGACACCTAGAAGTTTGCTTATTTAAAATAGACACCACCGCCTCATTGTCTGACCTCAAAATAATGCGCTTACCCTTCAGCAAATGACCCCACAAGGCTACGGCTGACACAACCGGAAAAAATTCCAACTAAGCAATGGAACGCTTCTTCCCGACGCCGTCCGGCCAGCGACCCTGAAACCATTTTCCACTGTAAAATCCTGCAAAACCCAAGCTACCGCTGGCATCAGTGAAAAATTCGGCATCCTCTTCCCCCAGCCATGACTGATCCGAAATTATCGAAACACCGTTAAAATTCTTCAAAAATACAATCCACATTCTCAAATCCGCCTTAGCACCAGTAGTTAATTTAATTCGATGCCAATGTTTTCTGGTACCACAAGTCAAATTAATCAGTCTACGGAGAAAAGCCCTACCGGGAGATACCGCTTTGCATATGAAAGACAAAGAACCAATTACCGACTGTAGTTCTTTTAAAGACAAAGTCGAGGCCGAAAGACATTTTTCTACTTTGATGATAATAGCAGAAACTTTTTCCTCGGGCACAGTGATAACCTGACGAACCGAATCAATTTCTAATCCCAGGTAAACTAGCTTAGAAGTAGGACCGACAGATTTTTCTGAGGCTAAGGGAACACCTAAACTGCGGCATAACTGTTCAAAACAACCAACTAACCTCCCGCACCCCAGTCTCGTATCGCCCTGACCGCCTACGAATAAAAAATCATCCGCGAAGTGGGTTATAGAATTTGAACCGGAAACACTTTTTGTAGCCCATTCTAAAAAAGTTGAAAATCGTTCAAATAAAGCAGGAGAACAAGATGCTCCCATCGGAAGAGCTTTATCAACAAAGAACTGACCTCCCACGTTCATGCCCAAAAGTTCAAAATCAAGAGGATGAACGGGTAATAACCGAAAAGCGGACTTGATATCGGCTTTTGCCAACAACGCACCAGTACCAAAACTTGCTACCAAATCAACTGCGGTATCAAAACTTGCATATTTCACTGTGCAAAAATTCGGATCTATGCCGTCATTCACAGATAAACCGTCTGGGAAGGAAAGATGTTGAATAAGTCTAACTTCACCTGGTTCAGACTTAGGTATTAGACCTATTGGGGAAACGATAAGCTTAGGCAAGGGCCGAGATCCAAAAGGACCTACGATGCGACCAAGGTTAATCTCCTTTTGCAATTTCAAACGAGCGGCTGTAGGATCAAGACGGACTGATTTTAAATTTGGAGAATCGCGTGCCCCCCGAATACCTTGATAGCCCAATCTAAAACCTTGCGAAAACCCATTCAAAAGAATATCAGACGACGTTTTGTCTGGATAGCGCAACAACCAAGGTTTTAAGGCTGTTACAATAATTGGAGAAGAATATTTGCATTGAAGACAAAGAGGGCCATGATTGCAAGACACAGGATTAATAATCAATTTATGTTGGTAAATTGGCACTGCGGGAACATTTGAAGAAACGGTTGAAACAATGGAGCTATTGCTTTTTGCAGGAACGCGCACCGTGGCCTTGCCCTTGACATTTTGAGCATCGATGCGCGAACTTGCAGGTTTTTCTTGAGCAACCTGAGCCGTTGAAGTCAAAACACACCGCGCCCCCCTTTCCACCCCCCTGCTGGCTTTTTCCTTGCCCTGACGGACGAAAATTCTTCGTTTGAGACCCCCCTGCACCAGTTAACGCTTGGGAGCGAGGGCCACGAGGAACGCACGATAGGACGTACAGAGTCCATAATTCACCATCCAAAATTGACCACTTCCTATTTGGTTGGCGCATTTGCTTCAAGCGATTTTGTATATCGTAGGAACGCCACCCCCACCCTGCATACTGCGCAGCTGCAGTACGAATTAAGCTGGCATACTTCATTAACTCATAAGCGCGGGAGGGGTGTCCCCCCAAATACACAGATGCAAAAATTAAAAAAGCGTCTGTCCAAGCATGTATAGACGAGATTGACCTTTTTGCTTTGCTATCCCCCCACACAAATTGGCCAGATTCATTTACAGTTAAAGTCATCCCCCCATTGCTACCTTCAAAGCCTGCTGCATCATTCTTATCCAACAGGGAGCCAAATTCCACATACTCGCCATTGATTATTTTGACAATAATAGCTTGTGATAAATGAGATCCTAAGTGATCGCAAACAGACACGAGAGGACTTGGAATTGCATTATTATACATAGGTAACCCAACATTGGGAAATACACTTAAAGGATAAGAGTTCTCACCAACACCGACCGCCGCATTTTGAGGAAAACCCGCCGCCGCATTACCAACCACTGCCACATTTCCACTTCCTGACGCACGCAAATGTTCTAAATTCTGCACAGCTGCCGAATTTGCGATCCCACATCCGGGTATTTGGATACAAGATGGCGGCGTTGATGGACGGCTGGATTGAATCTGAGCGCGGGAAATTGGCCCAAGCGAAGAAACTGACACGGGCACAGAAACCGGATTCGTTGAAAAAATACTTTGCTGCTGATTTACGTAGTTGCCGGAAATCAAGTTCATAGCGTCTGGTACGACGGGTGGAGCTTGCTGAAAGTTCTGGCTACCCGTAACTGCTGAATCTTGGCGAAAACCGGGAATTGTCCCTTCACTACGAACACTGCTGCCGTTGCTAGGAACGCCACTGACGATAAAGTTCGATGAACTTGCTGATGAAGACGCTACCTGCTGATGAACGGGACTCGGAAAAACCTGCTGAGAGTTGCCCGACGACGATGCGATGGCTTGAAACATATGATTTTCTTGGTTTTGTCCCAGGTTTTGAGCGACTAAACCGCTACATTCTGCAACACTAACAGGCCGATTGGCCACCAGTTGACTTGATGGGCCTGAACTTGATGGATGAATTGAAGAATTCGACGAAACGGCGTTACCAAGACTACGCCCACTCGTAGCAATGCTACCCATACTTGCCGACGAACCGGGTAAAGCGATGTTGTTACTGACGGCCGATGCGTTGGTTGCCGCCGATCTATTGTTACTATTAGAGATCGGACGGGAGTTTGAAGCTCTCGTTGAACTTGAAGCATTATTTACGGCTCCACTATCAACTCGACGAGTCAGATTCTCCATCGCCTGCCTTTGGGATCTAGTCTCACGAGAAGCAAGCTGGGGCTGTAAATTTGCAGCCGCCGCTGATCGTTTAGTGCCTCGACCCCGACCACGACCGCGTTTCGCTGGCATGATTTATTGCGTTGTAGCCTACTTGTAAATACACGAAATCTAAATTAAAATTTAAATTTGTTGAGCTGGCTAAAACATGCTCTCTCATCAAGAGCCACGGAGCGAATGATCAAGAAACGAGATGGAAAAAGCAACTCGCAAACAAAGAGTGGATGAAAAACAATAAAACGCCCACAAGAGCACTCATTGGCTAATCAACAAAGAGCCCAAAACGCTCGAGCGCACGCGAAAAAATCGATCTTTACGCAAGTAGCAAAGGGAAATTTATTAACACTAGGTTAAGTAATTTCTTAATAACTTAATTTTGAACTCCTGCCCAATTTTGCCTGGTTTTGACATGCGGCGTCACATATGGCGCTTAAAAAAGTAGGAGTGGGTTCCTTCCTTATAGCTTTCTCAACTGGCTGGCTCTTTTTTGTACGATTGTCTTGCTCTTCTATGTTTTTTCTGCCGTTGCTTGTGCCATGTTTTTTTCTCCAGTTGATTGCGCTGTGCTTGCTTCTTGTTGTTTATTTTGTTTGCTCGTTGTCGCTTGGCCTTTTGGTTCTGTGTCTGGCGTGGTGACATCTGTGATTTTGACGATTTGCAAACTATCAATGTGGAATTGGAATTGTTAACCTTTTGTTTTCTGGAGAATTACATGTACATATAGTACTATAATCCATTAATCCACTAATCCTACTAATATATTAGTAAATCAGTAAACCCGCGGAACTTATTAATCTTTATTATTATTATTACTTGATTAGTGGATTGGTGGATTAGTACTATACTTTTCAACTCTCGTTTTTTGTTATTATTTGTACTGTTTTAGTGATAAGTGGGTTAGTGGTTTAGTACTATAGCCAGGTTTCATTCCCGATTTTGGTTTATGTTGGTTTGGTTTCCCTATTTATACTAAGATTTTGATGTGTGTTCAATTATTAAATTACATTCAGAGTTTAGTACTCGTACAGTATCCTCCGCTAGTTCCAGTCAGGGGGTAGGGAATAGAAAGAAAATAAATTTTCAATAACCACTGCAGTAGCCATGCTACCAATGAATTCATAGTTTATTGTATGATGTGCATGGCTCCTTGAGATCCTCTTCTTGTCATGAAAATGACCCAATGGTACATAATTATTTGCTGAGGGGAGTATCAGCTCAAACAATAGATGAACGGGTCAACCCGTAGGTCATTGGCAAGCTCGTTCATTGTCTGAGAGCGCTGAAGTATCAATTGACTAATCGGGGCTAATTTGTTAAACAGGATTAAAGTTTTGTTAAACCTGGTATGCGTGTCAGGGGTTGTCGCTTGTTTGCTGTGGGAGCGTAACTGCACTATGAATGGCCCCTTTTGATATTTATTGCCCCATCATTACGGAATAAAGTGTACAGATATCCTGTCTGGAGTCGGAAACATTTGTGTAACGTAGGATTGTAACGTTGGTATGGTACTGGTTGCACCATGATTACGTGGTACTTTTACTTATTGGCTTTAACTCACATGTACTAGTAGTTGTAGACAAAGATGAAACAGTTCTTGAATAATATTTTATAGTTCAAATCATTTTATTAAAGAAGACAGTCGATACCGGCCGGGTATACACAATTTAACATAGAAAACTGGACGACACATTTCACAAGAAGTGGACTGCTTTCGAGTCAGCAAAATAAGAGAAAGATTCACACGCTTGTATTTGTTTTAAATGCTTTTTTGGGAAACCCCGCACTATTCGGTGATCTGTGATTGGACAAGGATCGACCTTTGACCTGACCTGACCTGACCCGACCTCACAGGATCACCAAACAAGGCAAGAAGTTTCCTCAAAAGCGAACACCTCATATAAGTTAGCATCCTACATTTGTATTACCAGGAAAGGCCGCCCCGGCGGAGTTCCCCCAGGCATGTTTAGAACAATTTAATGTGTGCGCAACTAAAACTCCAATCTCAATGTGTGTAGCCTACACACAATATAAATTGAGGATTCAATATGTACAGTATCCTCCTATGAGTGTCCAATCGTTTACAATAAAACAAAATTCATCATATACGGTTACATACCTGAATTTATTTTAGTTACGCTGGTTGCGTGCCTGATAAATCCTCGCTCTTCCTGTCTAAATATTCATATCTGTTCATCGATACCTGCCCGGCATATACCGTATAATTTCTTCCGGCCAAAAAAAAGTCTATAAATAAAGCTCTAAAATGATTAATACCTGACTGGTCTCTACATAAATTAAGTAAAATGACCCAGTCCATAAACACTTCAGGGTTAAAACCATTAACGTAGACAAATGCTGAAATTCTGTCAAAATGTTTCAAATGACGAGTCCAAAATAATCTTCTGATGCGAAAAGGCCACAATCACCCCTAAGTTCTGCAATGTCTCTGCCAAAAAAGTCTAAATAAAGCTCTAAAATGATTAACACCCGACTGGTCTCTACATAATCAAAATAATCTTCTGATGCGAAAAGGCCACAATCGTGCAGGCCCAATAATCTCGCATATATCACCCCAAAGTTCTGCAATGTCTGTGCCAAAAAAAGTCTAAATAAAGCTCTAAAATGATTAACACCCTACTGGTCTCTACATAAATCAAGTAAAATGACCCAGTCCATAAACACTTCAGGGTGCAACTAAAATTTGGTCGAAATGTTTCAAATGACTTGTCCAAAATAATCTCCTAATACGAAAAGGCCACAATCGTGCGGGCCCAATAATCTTGCATATATCACCCCAAAGTTCGGCAATGTCTCTGTTGCGTCATCTACGATCCATACTAAAGGTGATGCAGATAAAGCAAGTTTTGCCGTGTAAAATGTTATTATAGTGGATTCAAATAGCGAGTTTTTGAAAACAACCATTTAAAACTTGCCAAACTAATCATCTCCAGATGTTCAATTGTGTATCCGGGTAGAGACATCGGCTAGTTCTCATGTAAATGACGGATTGCGTTCTGTCTAGACTGTATTCAAATAGTTCAAAAACCACTGTATAGCCATGCTACCAATGAATGCATATTTTATGACGTGGCTCCATGCATCAAATCCTCTTATGTCATGTAAATTACCCAATGGTACATTATGTAGCGCCACAAGTTTAACTCCCTGGTTATAGCATTTTATCCAAATGTTGTGTAAACACAAATATAGCCAACACGATCACCACTATATTGTTACGCTTTTTCTATATATCATTTAGCAGTTGCACGCCCTTGTTGTGACGTGGTTATAGGGAAAATACTCGCATGGCGGAGAGGGGATCAAAACACACAGAATAAATATAACGGACATAGCTTCCAAGTTATTTATATATACATTTTATTAATTCATCATAAATAGTTCACTTACTCATATTATAAACGAACACAGCACCCAGCATCTAGACTATCCTAAAGAAATGACATGACACGCATCAATCGTGAGCTTCTGTAATTCAGAGCTCACTAGTCCTGTTGTGTGAATTGAAAACTATATGGCCTAA
This sequence comes from Ophiura sarsii, assembly GCA_035610835.1. Classification (NCBI taxonomy): domain Eukaryota; kingdom Metazoa; phylum Echinodermata; class Ophiuroidea; order Amphilepidida; family Ophiuridae; genus Ophiura; species Ophiura sarsii. Next base: position 111,697 of record JAYJML010000070.1, read on the forward strand.
ACTTATCATGAGGTGTTGTCAGCGTGACACGACGACTTGAATTGGTCAGAGATATTGGCGCGTAGACTGAATGGGATTCAGAATACGGAAGTACGGTGTTGCCATTTCAAGTCAATCATGGCCTGAATTCTAGATATGAAAATATCTAGAATTAATAATATCAATATAAATTTAGCGTCACAACACCCTCGACAGCTGCATAGTATACTCATAAGTCTTAAAGGGCTTTTTTTTCGTGTAGATAATGTATGGTTGTAAGAACTATATGAGGAGTATTATAGAGTGTCAACTATTAACATGATTAACCCTAACACTATAACACCACACGGCAACAGATTTTTTTCCCACAGAGAAAATTCACCCGAAAGGTCAACCCCGACAACCCCGGGGATTTGAACCACAGACCTCCAGCACCAAAGCCCATCTCCATTCTACTACACCACGGCTGTCAAAGCTACGGCTCAATATATTTTGCCTCATACATAGCCTGGGTCCATTTTATAGCCCAAAAATGTGCACGCCGGGCTACAAAAACAGGGTGGCCGTGTTGCCGTGTGGTGTAGTAGGGTTAGGGTTATTAATTAAACAAGCTATGATCTTTTTGAGAAATATATTAGGGTGTTGACTATTTTAACTTAAATTGTGTTTTAAAAGTCAAGGACTGCCATGTCTGTTGCAGTTTTATTGTCAAGGTTGAGTGAAAGGTCGTGTGCCGTGAGGATAAGTTGTGACTCGCAAGATCTTGCCTTCCTGAATGCATGTTGGTTATCTGCCTGTATCTTATGTTTGGATAGGTGGCGCATCATCTGGCTGTCTGTGTTCAAGCGGCTTCACCAATTCAGAACTCAATTTTTTCTGTCTTTTCTGCTTTTTCTGTCTTTTCAGTTTTCTGTCTTTTACAGTTGCCCGTGTTCAAGTAGCTTGTAGCAACTGCTTGTCAATGATACCGGTCTGTAATTAGCAGGACTCGTTGTCACCTAATTCTGAATAGTTTTGGTCTTAGTAAATTAACTGACGCTAGAATAAAATTATAGACTATCATATCTTGTATTGTCTTTAATAATATGCACAAAAATATTTATTTAACCAAAAATTACATGAATTGGATTAACTGTGAAAACCCCCAGAGCTCTTTTTTATGACGGCAACATTATTTCAAACTGACGATATCCATTGCATGGCCATGCGCATACGCGGATGTTTTAGTGTCATCCACTGACTAGAGTTTGAGTATTTGTCGCTGTAAATGATGTCACTCCTTATGAAAAGCTGTTGAACGTCGCTGACATGCAATGGTGAATACAGACGCCTCCTGGCGTAGTATGATAGTTCAAAACCAAGTTCTTATGAAGTACATTGAAATGTACACATAAGGTGATTGTCACAAAAACTACCCGAAAAATGAGGACCTTTCTCAACTGGTTTACTACAATAACGTTTTAATCTGCTCGTTTGACAGTGCTGCTATCTTGCATATACTATTGGATCCCCATGATAAATTATATTAAAGTTGGAAGTTTCAAAACCTGTCATAAGAATTAAACACAGGGCACCTCAAAAAAGTTTCTTTTTGTGCAGTGTTTATATAAGAAAGTTACAAATTGTTCTGCATCTTCCACTTGGGACGTTGTTTGGTTAGAAAGTCTACACTAATGGCGAATTGATTTAGTGGTGTCCTCCCTTACAATTAGTAGGGTGACGCATTCCGTGTGTTGGTGCCACTTGTCCCCCCTCTCTTTGCCGTGGTTACACTTCACAGGCTAGGTTCAATCCAGCCCAGACGGTGCAGGATCCCCCTTTACTACTTCCAGATTTAGGCAAACTCGTTGTTAAAGTACTAGTACCTTCATGAGTTTAATTACTGTAAATAACTTCATAGACTTTGGTTGTTGCAACATAATCAATAACGAATTGAGGTTGTCCAGCCCAGACGTGTAGGACGTCTCTAGATTTAGGCAATCGCAATCCTCCTGGAGTAAGCCAGTTTTCAGTGAATGGTGTTGCAAGAACAAATTATGACGCAGCAACACCAACAGAAGACGTTGCCAGAAATGGGCGGGTAGTACAAATATCGCTAGGATTTTCAGTTTTTAGGACCAACCAAAGAGTAACTGGTTATTCTCACTATGCAATGTCCTGCACTTCCCCTTTATTTAAACTACATTTACTTTTTTAGTTCATATTATTTTGTCTCTGCTCACGCCGACAGTCTCTACTTGCCGTACAAGCCGAGCCTGTATAGTAGCTAAGATAGCCTTGGAAACTCCGGTGACAGAATTTCCCACCCCTGTGAGAGGGTGGCCATCGGGCGAACCGACGGGCTTCTTACCTACGTTTACACTTAAACTACGGGTCCGCAAGCCTTTTGTAAATCCCTTCTCTAGTGCATCAAAATGCACAGAAGAAAGGTCTGTACAAAAAGATGCGCATTGTTCATTGCGCGAGCTAGAATGGTGTGCGAGACATAAAATGTGCGAGTCCCACTCGGGGACTAAAACCGGGCACTCGGTGCACCGGTGTGACATGATATGATACGCAGAAGCAGTATAAGGGATAACACAGATAGGTAAATTAACCAAGCGCTAGCGGCGAAAAGTACATAAGCTGCTGGCTGATTGATAATGTAGAATGACGAATTTTTGAATCGATTTAATAGAAATTAAAGAAAGTAAAACTCAGTCAAACGTGTAATGCGATACACAGTACTAAACCACTGGGGGATTATAAGTGAATCGGATCTATAATATGTCGCAGATGGGCCTTAAAAACTTTAAATTTGTAGTAGTTTGAGAGTTGCAGCGAATATTTTGCTAAAGCGATGATGCCCCTGCCCCTCCATTGGCTGACATCCAAAAATAGAGATAAAAAAAATAGCAACTGAGTTGCTTCAAAATCCGATTTTCTTTTTTAACTCGAAATTTGAACCATATTGACAAATTAATTATGTTATTGCAGAACATGGATTAATTTTCTGCGGACTGCACCATCTGAAGTGGTTTGCTCTAGAAGAGTAAACTCGAAGAGTAGAGGCTCGTCTTCCCCGAGCTGCAATTGACAAGCCCTTAAGCCTAAAAAAAAAGTTTGATTGGCGTAACCCGACCGACCCTAAATACATCGCCGACCCTAGATATTTTTTATTATTTTGAGGGGGAAAAAAATAAAAAAAATAATAGTAATATATATATAAATATATATTTATAAAAATTGAACAAAGTATTAAAGTTTTTGACTGTTTGCTTTCATTTTCCGCTATTTTTAAGTCCCCATCGAAATGATATATTGTTGAACACAACGATACATGTTTAAAGAAAAAAGAATTTTTGCCGTCTCTTCATTTGTGTGTACTGCTGTCTTTAAGTGTTCAAAAGTAGGTGATTTAAAAATAAAAATTAATTAATAAAAAATAAATAAAAAAACCCGACCGACCTACCCTATTTGTTTTGGTCATGTTACGCCAATCAAACTTTTTTTTTATAGGCCTTATCATGAGCCCATGTAGCAGAGTAGGCCCGAACTGAGTGTGCCCTAGGTCTCCCCTCTGTGTCTGAAGCTTTTGCCATTTGAATCGTTTTCACCATCCAACCCGCCATAGTGGATCTCGCGACCATGCGGTATGGCTTTTGGTGTTATATAAACCTGTTGAATCGAACCCGTGCCAAACTGGTCCTTTCAATGTACCATTTTAAGGCCCTGACAGGGCAACTGAGTCTCTGAGCTCTGGTTTCCAACCTCTTTAGATACGGAAGGAACAGGGGTGACGCGGAAAAATTGCTCCTTTCGTTTTTCACCAGGAAACCGGACCTGAAGTATAGAGCGTAACCCCCACCCCCAACTGAACACTGCGAACAAACTTTCCTATGGATAAAGCGTGAAGCTCTTAACAGCGCTTGCCTGATGCTAACGCAATTAAGAAGAGCGCCTTCATGACAAGATTTTTAACTGGTGCTGCCTGCCTGCATAGGTTCAAAAGGTGGATTATTAAGTCTTTCTAAGACTAAGGAAAGCTCCTAGGAGGGCCATAAATTGTGGACCCTGGGGCGTTCAATTTCCACGCCCTCTATTAAAAAATTTAAAGCCTTAGTATGAACTATGGAGGCACCACTCCGGCATTCAGTATGAAATGCTTGGATGGCAGAGAGGTAACCTGCGACAGTTGTTGACTGAAGACCGAGGTCATGTTGTGTCCTGAGGAAGTCGGCGACTTCTCCTACATTTGCAGAACATGGATTAATTTTCTGCTGACTGCACCATCTGATGAAGTGGTTTGCTCTAGAAGAGTAAACTCGGAGAGGCTCCTCTTCCACGAACGGCAAGACTTGCAGACTCTGCAGATAGGCCCTCCTTTTCAAACCGTTGTTGGATAAGCTTCAAGCAACCAACTTCAACTCCTCCGTCGCGTGGTACCTCGCCTTGGACCCCGGCTTTCTCTGGATTCTGTTTTTTTGTGAGTTCTATTTGCTTCAAAATCATGGAATAAAGGAACTTTCGATTCTGCTCAAAACTGATGGCAAAGGGTGTTACCAGAAGACAGCTGCTTTCATTAATACACAACTATATACTTATCTGGGGGATCTATCAATGTCGTCATGTCAGGACAAGCATCCAGAAGGGGAAAACGCCCAGCAGCGCCCTTTCAGAAATCTTCCACCTTGAAAACTAATCCATCAGCTGTAGGAGGGTCGTAGATCGCCATATCTCTTAATCCAATTTTTGAAAGGTGTGGTCGGAACTGCAGACTAACTGAAAAAAATCTCCTTTCTTTTTTGGAGAGATGCCTGCAGGAACAGCAATTTGTTCAGATTTAAACTAAACAAATTGTCATTATTGAAGTATGATGTAATATTAACCGATGCTTATGGGGTAGAGCGTGTATCTCAACCGTTAAACCGAGATTCTCGAAATGACGTCATTTCAAGTAGGCATTGATTTGACGTCACTGTTTGTGATTGAATGATTGATTGATTGAATGATTAATTGATTGACTGATTGATTGATTGACTGATTGATTGATTGATTTATGTATTTATGTATATATTTATTGATTGATTGATCGTTTGATCGATTCATTTGATTGATTGATTGATTAATCGATTTATTGATTGATTGATTGATTAATTGGTTGACTGATTGATTGATTGATTGTCAATTTACAGAGCACCTTCGAACTGTAAGAACATGTTTTTTTTAATGAAGTCAATCAATCAATCAATCAAGCAATCAATCACAAACAGTGACGTCAAATCAATGCCTACTTGAAATTACGTCATTTTGAGAATCTCGGTTTAACGGTTGAGATACACGCTCTACCTGCTTATGGAGTCTTGCTCATTCTGCTACTTAATGCAGCTGATAGTATTTCTAATGGCCATTGTTTAGACGGGCCATAATTAAGCTGTTCTTGGTAGCTTTCCATCCCCATACCTTACCTTGATGCCTCCATCACTTCTGATGATTGGCGACCATATTTGCACTCTTCTTAGTGTTCTTTCTCCACTTTGTTCTATCTTGTGCTGGACGTTTGGCTTGAACGTAGTTGAGACCAGTCCATTCCCTAATATTATCAAACCAGTTTTTCTTCTGTCTGCCACGTTTTCTCTTTCCTTCTACTTTTCCCTCGATGAGGTTGAGAGTTAGGGGGCTTCCACTTCCCCTGAGCATATGGCCGAAGTATCCTAGTTTAAGGCTTACAACCTTTCTCAACAGTTGTCTATCTGTTTCCAGCTCTTGCAAAATGCTAACATTTGTTCTTTTCTGCTTCCAATTGATGTTAAGGATTCTCCTCCACATCCACATTTCAGCTGCCAATATTCTGTTCTCATCTGCTTTGCGCAATGTCCAATAAACAACGGGAAATCTTTAGAAAAACGGCCAACGTAGTTGATTCTCAGATATGATGTCCTTTTCCCTCCTGTATCATGTTTTAAAATGATTAACATATTAAGTTATTGCCTTTGTTTCTGGGACGATATCTTTGCACACGACTGTCACGATATTTATAACATTGAAATGAAACTTGCCACTCGCATGCAAATTATAATTACGACTGGAACTATGGGTCATGTATAAGTCTCATGACCCTTGGCTTCGGTTTGGTGACATCATATGATGTGGCCCATTTTAAAAATACTTCCAGGATTTAAACCATTCATGTAGCAAAATGTTGACAGTAACTTTTTTGGTATTCGCGGCCTTTCATTGTTGCTTAGAGTGAGTGGCGATGTCCAACGCGAGTGGCAACATCTCATCGGTTTCTGAGTCTAAAGACAGACGCAATAGGACTACCAGTACCAGTAAGTCACCAACTGGACAGGTTTTAGGTCATCGTAAGTTCCATCACACATATTTTCATCCGGTACCAGAGAAGATTTTTTGTTGTTTTGCCGAATGTTACCCAGTCACCAATAGATTGGTGCATGTGTATTGTGTACAGGGTTGGGGTTCTGTCATTCTGTTGTCGCATACTTGCTTTCGGCTGAAGAGCCTCATGGCGAGGGATGGCTATAGCCTTGTTGATATCTTTGTTGACAAGGTTGGATGGATATAGCGTGTCACGTAATTGGCCCTTCAAGTCTTCGATGCGAATTCTTTGGAAGACCAGACTATACGGAAAGATGGTTTTTGTGTGCCTAGGATGGCATGATGTCCACTGTATTATATTGATGGGTATCTGTTGGTGTAGTGATGGTTCCTCTCCATCAGTCCAATGAATAAAAATGTCGTCAATATATCATAACCTGGTTTGGGGTTGGACCTGAGAAGAAGAAAGTAACCGTCTTCAAGTTCTGCATGCATAGATTTGTGCACAATCTTGATTACATCGGTTTCTGCTTCGCAAGTTGTTCATCGGTGCACCAAAGGTGACGCATTGTGTGTTGACCCTGTTACTCGTGTACACTTTTCGGGGGTTCCCTCATCTGTCAGATGTATGCCATCATATCTACACAGATGCTTGGTTTCTTTGTTAAAAACCTTATAATGTCTAATCACATGAGTGGTCAGCATGAGAGCAATTCTGAAAGGCGTGTTTATTAATATTACGTGCACAGCCATTGCCGGCACCTCAGCGTTGCTCACAAATAAAGAAAAATATAGGAAGAATCCAAGACCAGATGATCCTAGTAATTGGAAACGGGTTTCAGGAGCATCGACTCCCTGCCGAACAACGTAGATCTTGTCACTGAAAATATCATTGGTACCTAAATGCAAGATCAGGGTGGTAGGGAATGGTCTCCTCAACGGCATCTGCTAAGACAACCTGAAACACCAGCAATGCGCGCGCCAGGAATGCCGTACCAGAAAATCGATCCACCACCACTCAGTTGCACTTTCCCCTGTCCAGCCCAATTGATAATGCTATCGCCGGCGATCCAAGTTCTCAATCCGCCTGTATTAGAATACAAGAAAGAGTGACAGAGCAGCAAAAACAACTAGATATGTTTCGTGATCGGAGATCACGCATATTAGTCGCGGATATTGACCTTTGACCTGATGATGACAGTATACTCTTGTCCGTATGGAACCTAATAACATAACCAATTTTGCCGTATACACATGTATATTTACACATGTATAGTTCAATGAGCCATAACTAGGGTATGCTGCTTGGTTACGCATCAGTCACCACCAGCCAAACATCGGGATGGGTTAATAACGGTAAATGGTAATTGTGCCACAATGATAACAGCAAATAACAACCAACGTACTGTAGCAATAAATTGAAATCAAAACCTTGCAAATAATATTTTGTATTTGCGAATAAAATTTGTATCCATCTTGGATACAAGTTCAACAAATAATTCTTTTGATGCCGTACTAAAGACGGCGGATCCAAAAGTAGATTAAAACTTGACATTCAACTGATGTAATAAGAAATATTGTGGTTATATTTTCACCACATGAATTCATTTCAACATATCATAAATCATATTTGTTTTCGCGGGAGAAATCATGATTGTATGCTAATTTGCATAACGTTACATAATACCAGCGAGTTCATGAGTTCGCCCGCTTTCAATACATTGTTGAAACATATATAATAATGGGTGGGGAAAATCATGATTATTATGCTAATTTGCATAATGCCACGTAATACGAAGAAGTCATGATTTTGACCTTTATTCCCAGTACTCATTTCATACGGATAAAATTGTAAAAATAAATATATTTATACATTTAGGACATAATAAAATGTGCGGAAAGAAACCTACTATTATCTCATTTCAGATCTATTCCAAAATAAATCAAAAGAGTATTGTTTTCGTTTCCTCCTCCAAAACTTCATTACTCATGACGAGACAAAACTAAACTAATACGGACATTTTTGTTTTCTTAATTTTCACGAGTACACTTAACGGAATATCCGTAATTTTCACGGAGTTAGATTTTGATACTCGAATTGCAAAGAATAACTTCTTTATATGAATTACCAAGGTAGTCTACTTGAGTATATACGGTTGGGACCGTGTAATATCATGAAATGAAAATTAGATGTATTTCATTGAACCATAATAGCACGCATACGCCTATAAATGAAATGGTACACATTTTATTTACACTTTTACAAACTTATGTAAGATTCCCGGATATGATGTCTTTACTCCCGCACCCGACGGCATGATAACACTACTTGAGCCGAGTCATGACGGACGTCCATTTACAAAATAACGCCCACTGAAAAGTAGGATATATTCTACGCAATATATTGCATTGATGCCACAGAATTACCCAAACGATGGGTTTGCAATACACAAACTTCCCCCATGAAGCAACGTAAATCAGGCTCAGAATCCCTGAGCTTTACCCTCATGATAGAGATGCTGGTATTTCTTCAGCAACCAAAAGATATCCATTTATCAGGACATCGTACCAGGGAATGATTGTATTAGCCACGCCACGAATACAAATCTTTCGTGTAGCGCTGGAAAATGTATTCACATGTTATAAAGCAAGCCATAAAACCCGCCAGCAATCGTTAATTGCGCCAGCTAGTGCCGCACCTAACATGCCTAATCAAAATAGTAATAATTTCCAATATCCACGTAACAAAAAACCCAGTCGCATCCCTCCTCTTTCAGAAAATCTGGGGTAGGATCCTTGAACCACTCTTTAACTGTACCGCTGTGTGGCATGGGGTGTTGTCTTGTTGTGTTGGAACATGAAGTTTTCACCAATAAGATGATGTGCTGAAGGAATCATGTGGTTTTTGAGGACTTCCAAGATAAACATGGTGATTCATGGTACCATCAATATTAACACCAAATCTCCCACTCCACCACGAGTGTAACAACCCCAAACCATGATTCCACCGCCTTGGTGCTTTACTGTTGGTTTGGTATAACGTGGATCCAATGACTTAACAATCGGCCGCCGAACAAACCCTTGCCATCACTTCTAAAAAACCAATATGGGCTCTCATCTGACCACAACACTTGTTGCCAATCAGCCTCATCCCACTCCAAATGGTTTATACCGAAATTCTTCCTTGCCGCAATATGATGAGGTTTAAGCGTGGGAACTTTCCTGGGTCGGTATGCACCCAAACCAGCTTCAATAAGACGACGTTTGACGGTTGTGACGCTTGGTGCATCATCCATTTCTTGCCGTAAATGAGTAGCTGGTTTAAACGGAGAACGCTCGCATCTGATGACAAGGTTTCGATCTTGAGCAGGTGTTGTTACATGAGGATGACCACTTCTCTTCCTGTTATCCATCGTACCGTACCGGTGGTCACTAACTTCATCAAATTGTATCGGACTGATCCAACATCGATTCCTAGACGCCTTGCAATCTCTTTCTTGGGGATATTCTCACCAAAAAGGGCAACAATCCGCCCTTTTTCAACCCCTGCTGTACCATTACCACGGCCACTCCCGCCCGCCGAGTCAGCCAAAACGTCGTTCAGATGCCTGGCCTGAGCTCTCGTTTGACGAGGAGCAAAACATAACGGTGGGGTTCTAAAGCCTTACGAAAAACGAGAACAGGTAGTAACATCAGTTACTAAAATCAAACCTTAGTTAATGATAGATGAGTAGCTCCAAAGAAATAATATGACACGTAGGCAACGCCAGAAATGATCCCCGAAGCAAAAACAAAGTGATGAGCGAAAGCGAACCTGTTTTTCTAACCGGACCTGAATCTTCACCAAACAGTAAAAACTGCTTGGTGAATTTTCACCAAACAGTAAAAACTGCTTGCCGTTGCTGAAGGCAGCCAAAAAGCGAATGAGAATGACATGGCGATCCAAGCGAGATCTGCCGAAACCGTGGGAAAACACCAGAAATGAAAGGCTAAAACCCGCAAAAAAGTTTGAAAGCCAAGACCAGAAAGGAGGAAACTTTCAGCCAGCAACTCTGTTCTCCTCACATGCACGTCGGAAAACTTAAATATAGAGTAATAAATATCCTTTGGTACACGACCGTACACTGTACAGCATTCACAATGCCTTATGTAGAACATCCAACAATATCTAAGCACAGCATTTTAAAACTTTCATTTCATGCAGACCATGCCTTAATTATATATTCAATATCTCTTGATATGACATATCAGACCTTCGCAGTTATTTGTTTACATGTACACCACAACAAATTATTCTATGTTATCCTCATGATCATTCATTTTTATGAGAATTCTTTGTTTTATTTTGTTATTCACACTCTCAAGAATCAGAATAATAACAATGTTTTCCAAAGGTTATTCTTAAACAGCTAAGAAAGTTTAAGCAATCTCATTGGTTCTCAGAGAAATCGGCGACATCTCTATGAGACAACATAACACGGGGAGGGGGGGGCCTACGTTTTTAACAGTGCGTCCGACCTTCACAATGCGTGGTTTGCTCCATAACGCGCACTTCTGCAGTGCGTCTTTTCCTGCGTTTATGCCGGCGCCGCGACGCTTACGCATGGTTTACTCATCGCATGTGATTGGATGGAATGTTTGTGGGTTATTCGATCCTAGCAGGGGTAAAAGTTGTCAAATGTGGACAATAAAATGTTACTTATTTCTTTGATAAATGTCTAAAGTATGGTTGTTTAAGAATGAGAATAAAGGTATTGTTTTTAGACCGTACCCGTGTTATATTGTCTGACATATATGCGTTCGATAGTATTATTTTTTGCGTAGAACAACTCCGCCTGCGGCGTCGTTGTTCTACTTAAAATAATACTATCGTCCGCATTTATGTCAGACAATATAACACGGGTACGGTCTAAAAACAATACCTTTATTCTCCAATTCAAAGAGTTAATTTCTTTGGCGGTTCCACTAATCTACCAGATCGTGTTCTTATACCAGCTTCAACGTTTCTACAGGTTGGCTGATTGCTAGTTTGAGCAAATGCTTGTGCAGTCAATAATACTGACCGTCTATCAGCCGGAAGCTGCCGTAAATCTACCCTTACCATGGGTGATCTATTCATGTCTCTATGAGGAATTGAATCTGATAAGTGACAAGATCTGTTCAAATCTCTTTTATGACGTGACTGGGGAATAACTCGCAAGGCGGAGAGGGGACCAAAACACACAGAATAATAATAACGGACAAGCTTTTTAAGTTTACTATATTTATTAATAAATGAATGGTTCACTTACTCAGATATCATACATGGCACACCCAGCAATCTTTTACTAAATCATAACCAAAGTGACATCGCTGCAATCTGAGGTTCTGTGTAAATATTCTTGAATGGAGTAAATTATAAACATAACTGCTCAGCGTGATGCGACGACATGAACTGGTCAGTGTTGGCGGGGCTCGTTATCAAAATTAGTTTTCGACACGGCCGAACAGTGTTGCCCGTTCCAGTCAATCGTGGTCTAAAAGAAAGGAATTGAAATATCCAGAATAGATTGTAAATCGGCGTCACAACATCTCTATAAGACTTGAATTATGTAAGTGATGAGCTCTTTGATTGTGAATCAGAGTTTTATCTCTCCTTTTTTGCCCAACTTGTGATTGCGTTATTTGTTTTGGTTCACTTTGTACAAATGCTGGAATTTCATTTTGTACTTTTTTGGTATATTCATTTAATCCCCTTGAACATTTCTCACCTTGAATATTTCTCATACATAGTGCATTATAAGGTTTTATAACAGGTTGAAACCCATCTTGGGTTTTGAAGCTGGTTTACCAAAGTTAACAATTTGATAATTTGAGTTGTCATTCAATGCCTGGATTATCCTGTATGGACCTTTCCACCTTTGTAAGTTTGGATCTAGCACTGGCTTGATTAGAAGGAAACACCTTTTCCCCTATTTTATATGGTGTGAATCGCTTGTTTCTGTCAGAGCCGTTTTAGATTTCTCTTGGCCACTGCGGCACTGTGCTTTTGCACCATTTCAGCTGCTGCTCTATAGGCCTACCCAGTGCACATTTGCCTAATTTTCACCTGTGCCTTTGGCTCTCTATTTCCAGGAGGTTGATAGGATCCATACATTCTACCATGTAAAAAATAGAACGGACTATATCCAGTTGATGAGTGAACAGAAGTGTTATATGAAAATTATGGAATAAACTTATCACAGAAGATGAGATCAAATTTCTAACTAATTGTGCTCATATAGTCCTGGGAGGCCAAAGACTGGTGTTAATCAACACCAAAAAGTGTGGCCCAGCTGGGACACTTCTGTGGTGTTAAAATTAACACCCTCGGTGTTGGTTTTAACACCAGTGTTTTTGCAGTGAATGGTTCTTAGTTTAGAAGCATAAGGGGGCATTAGCCCATTGAGTAGTACATATTACTACACAAACTAACCGGGTGTTTAACATATCTTACAGAAATAATGAGAAAAATATGGGTTTTCTTTTGATATCAAAATAATATAATTATGTTGATGAGGTTTTTTTAAAAAGTGATCGGAACATACACGACGCCTTTAAATCAGGCTCTAAATTTTAAAAATAACCTGAATGGCCGGTTGCCATAGCAACCATATAAAAATACAAAAAATACTGCTACCAGTTTTAATTTATGATTTAATGTTTGCATTTAAACTTACCTCATACCATTGTTTACCATCTTTTTATATTATTATTAATTCACGTATCCGTGTAAAGCAACCCCGGATTCTGAGTTTGTGCAATAACGATAACATTGTTCTGCTGATACACTTAGGGACACGGTTGACACGAGATGTTTCTAAAAGCAAATATATTAAAACGAAAGCATAATTAAAGGATAACAATACTAATCATGAAACCAACCATTATATGGTAGAAAAATATTAATCTAATGTACAGGGTGAAAAATTGTGCACGATTTTAAACGGCCATTTGACCTTGATGCGTGCATTGAACCATGGAATTATTGTTGTTTGTAACTCCTTTATTGATCTCTCTGATTCAGCAAACAGATTTGATGTATAGGGCTGATTTTGTCGACGGATTTGATTAATGGGGGTGTCACCCCCCCCCCCCCCCCCCCCCCCCTCATTGGTTTGGGCTGAAACTGTTGGTTTCTGTAGATGTGTGTTTGACTTCCTTCCTGATCAGATTTGTGGTCTAAAAGTTGGAGATTGGAATTAGTAAGATCATGAACATTAAGACAAAATCTAAGAGATGGGAGGCAATAACGGGTGTATATGGCCAATTTGTACTCAATGCGAATTAAAGCCGACTCAATATTATTGAGTTTACTGTTGCTGAGAAAATATGTGATCGTAGATTTCTTGTTCTTTTCCATGAAAAGTAACCAGCGACCCGAGAAACATTTGAGGATCTTCCTTGACAGATTTAACAAGGTTTTCACCAATGGCTATTTTTCACCGTTATTTTCCAGAATTTTAAACATTTCACTTGGTGTGCTGGGTGTGTTTTACACTTTCACTAAAATGTTTATCAGAAACTGAACATTTCACTTGGTTGGGCTTCGTGTGTTTTTGCACGTTCCCTTCCCTAAAATGTTTATCAGGAAATGTGTACATTTGTTTGTGCATAGTGTGTTTTAACACTTTCCCTAATTTGTTTTAGGCAGATTCAGGGTCCAACACTCAGAAATAGTGTGGCCCTGTTTACTGCAATAATTGCATCTAATACTAATAAGTGCAGACATCTCATTTGTTAATGTTCTCCATTGCATTTAGGAGCTTACGTAATAAGAGTGAAAGGGGTATGTTAACTGAGTCTGCGTCATCTTGGAGGTATGGTGTGAGTCGGAATCATCCAAATCGCTTCCTACAGTGTATTCTTGAAGGTTCTCAATATTAACATGGCCGTCTTCTGAACCATCAAAGGTAACTGAAATTCCATATTTCATGAAGCTGCACTGCTCCGACAATTCCTCCCATAATGGCCTACCCATCTGGTTATCAGATTTCTCCGCTTATACGCAGTGAGCTTGTTTGTAAGCGTAAGGTCAGCACAAGCCCCAGAGAAACTGATGTATTCTTGAAGGTTCTCAATATTAATATGGCCATCTTCTGAACCACCATAGGCAACTGAAATTCCACATTTCATGAAGCTGCACTGCTCCAACAGTCTCTGTCACAAATACGTTACCGGCCACTGCATCTAACTAATGCCATTTAAATAATCGAGCTCCCAGGACAGAACCACCATATATACCAACATATAAACTAGCAGAGCACCCCCTCAACGAGCGAGTCGCCCCGCGGCGCCAGTGCCTCCAGAACCCAGGAGTGAACTCTGCCCCCTGGGAACCTCGACTCAAATTTTCTGCTTTCTCGGAAAGAGGTGTAATCTTTTCCGTGCTGGATATTGAGATCTTTTATCGTTCGAAAGTGCTTTTTACAAGGTGTTTTTGCGGTATTCGTGAGTAGAAGACAGTAGTGTATATATTGGTTTTGTTGAATTACTATTTATCTGATTCCAAATCTTACTGTTAAGTCGATTTTTAAGACTATTCTGACTTCATGTTCTCTCACATTTGTGGTGTATCATTCGCTTGCTCACGTGTCGAATTCGGCACCGTATGATTACGCTCCCATATTATAATTCCAAAAAACCTCTCTTGTTTTGTGCCGCTGCGAGAGCGTTTTGCCCACTAGGGCCACTCTGTGATTCCGACTTTTTGTCTAGTATATCTTTATGTCCGAATCTTAGGCACCCTGGTCGTGATTTTGGGGTTTTTTATAACGCTTTGATTCGTTATTAAATTATTTTTATCACTTCCGGGTTTGAATTTTTTTATTATATTAAAATTCCTCGGTCCGTCATTAAGGTCACAAGTACTGTCTGGCTCTCGCGATGTTCATGTTGTTTTTCCTTAAGGGGACTAGATAGGTCTCTTTCCATATTGGATGCTTAAGGTGTTGGGCTTGATATATTATGTATTTGTCTAACCATGTTCATCATGTTCTTATCCACAGGGTACATCCTCCCCCGGCCCTGCACGGGGGGTATCCCTCCTTAACTCTTTGTTACTCCCTTCCCCTCTTGTACTGGTTGGGCCATGTGGCTCAACCTCTGGGGGACCCCTGGCAAATTTTTTTCCAAACCGGAAGTAGTATTATTTGCCCTTTTTGGTCTTTTTTGACTACTTCCCAGGGGTTTTGATTTATTTTTTCTCTTGGGGGGGTTAGGTCACAGTGTGCTCTTCCTTCTCCCCCCCCCTCCCCGGGCTGCTCGGGGGTCCAGGGGTCGTGTTACGGGCGTTTTCCTGACCCTTTTTTGGTTATTTGGTGTTTCTGTCATGTTTGGGTGCCTTTTGGGCTACTTTTGAGCGGGTCAGACCAAGAGGTCTGACTGACCAAGTAATCCACGCCGTTTTTTCCAAACCGGAAGTAGTATTATTTCGTAACCGGAAGTGGCTATATTTTAGCACTTTCTGGGTCGAATTTTGATTTTTTTTTTTTTTTTTTGGGATTGAGTTGGGGGGATCCAGGGCTATTATATGTATGCTCTTCCTCCCCGTGCGGTGGTTCCCAGGGTATTATTTTCTCACTTTAGATGTCATTTTTTGGCTTTTTAGTCAATTTTTACATCCTGTATTAACAGTTTTATTTGCCTCTTGTTCTTTATGTGCATTACAGCTTGTTATATACCGTGAAGTGTTTGGAAGAATAATAAAGAATGGATGTGCCCACTCCACCACCTAAGGACGCCCTTGACGGTGATCCTCCATCCAACCAGGGTGCGAAACCGCTTAAGCGCCATTGCGCGGCGTGTAAGGAGTTCTTGCAGGCGGAGGAAGTTGACCAGCATGAGCTGTGTGTGACTTGTAGGCCTTGCTCGCAGGACAACCCTTGTCTTTTTGACAAACATTGGAATCAGGTAATGTGGGGGGAGTTTGTGGAGAAGAGGGCTGGACGACTTGCAGCTCGGACTGCCGCCCGTGCTCTTGCAAAGTCGGGTAAGGGCGGTCCTGGAGCGCAAGGGAGCGGTGGTAAGCCGCAAGCTCGCCGATCCGGGAAGGGTTCAACCCCCCGTTCTGGCGCAGCTAAAAGCACAAGTGGTGCTGGTAAGAAAGTTAGCCAGGGAATGAAGACTAAGAGTCCTTCGGATCAGACTCCTTTTGGAGCGGTCGAGACTCCCCCTTTGGTTATGGGGTTAATTTCTTCTTCCCAGGCGGAACCTCCGGGTCACGGCCCTATAAGGAGTGTTCCTGCTACAGGTAACCGTATGGGTACCGCCGCCATGGCCCCTACTGGGCCGGCGATGATTCAGGTACCCTCGGTAGTCACGGGGTGGGCGGCGGGGGATAATCGCCCGCTGATTCCGCTGACGAATCCTGGACAGGCCGGTGGGAGCGTGTTTCCCCAAGACACCCCACGGCCCGGACCTATAGCCGGGGCTTCACGGCTCACGGAGAAGGCGGTTCAGAGTCATGCTATGCTCCCGCCTCCGGGGGGGTCGATTGCTGGCCCCTCGGTAAGCCAAGAGACGATGTCTCCAGCGGCAATTGAGGCCGCCGTGATGGCGAGTTTTTCCAATCCGGCCGTGCTTGCAGCCATGGCCAGGGCCGCTACGGCGGCTGGCCTTGGACACGGCCACCATTCTGTGGATAAGCGTCCCGTGGAGGGTGCGGTGGCACAGGTGTTGGTTAAGAAACCACGCATGGCCCCCCCCCCCATGATTCGGGCTCAGAGATCCAGATGGGGAGTTGGAGAGAGGATGATTGTGATGATGAGGATGATGATGTGGAGGAGTACGAGGATGAAGAGTATGAGGAGGAGGATGTGTATGAGGATGAGTATGAGGATGTTTATGAGGAGAATGAAGAGGTTCGTTGGGAAGATGATCGCTCGCGCTCGTCGTACCCGCCTGAGAATTACTGGAGCGGTGGGAGTGCACTCCCCCCACAGTCTTCTTTGCCGTCGTATCCAGCTTCGGCTGGAGGGTCGGCCCGGGCGGAGTCCTTCGCGGGGGGTTCTTCATTTACGGGGGTGGCCTCGGATCAGTCTATGGCTGGGTCCTGGAGGCCCCCGTGTGGTTTGAGTAGATCCAACGTGGATTATTTAGACCTTGCCAGAATGGGCCCGTTCATGGCAAGAGTCTTATCGGAGGCCGGTCAGCCCGTCGTTTACGACCGTGACGCGCCTCCTCCACCGGGTGATCTTGGGTTTGCCAACCCAGCTAGGATCGGTCAGCGGTCCACTAGGTCTGTTCCGAATGTCCCGTTATCGGGGACTGTCCGAGCCATCATTGAGGAGGTGCAACGTACTGCACTTTCCAAGGGTGGCTTGGGACGAGATCCTGGGCTGTTGAAGATGGCCCCGGCAAGACCGGAAGATTTGGATGTGTTCAATACTCCAAAGTGTCCAGAGTCTTGTTTCAAACAGATGGCGGATGATACCAATAGCCGGTGCGCCCCCCTTCAACCAGTTCCTGCGGGAGTTGAAGGAGAGGGTGCCAGGCGACGGGTACCTGCTTTCAAAGTTGGATCATGGAACAGGGACAGGGACACTGATATGCGTAAGCTGGAGGAGCTGGCTCGTGATGGTTTGCGGTTAGCTAACCTCCAGTCGTTTGTTATGGCACATATCATGCGTGCACTGACTGATGAGGCTTTCCAGCTCTCAGTTCAGGAGCGGGTCCAGTCCTTGGAGACCCTGAAAGAGGTTCAGCATATGGCGACACGCCATTTTGCGAAGATAGCTGCCCAATCGGTGGTTACTCGTCGGGCTTGCGCGGCGGATGCCCTCAATTTTCCGGATAGAGTCCGGCTTGTTGGGGCCCCGTTTGGCAGGTCCCTCTTCGGCGACTCGTGGGAGGCAATGCTGGCCTCCGAGTTGCTGAGGCGCCAAGCCGTTCAACCACCCCGACCCCGTAGGAAACGGGCTAGCAGGCCTAGGCACATGCGTAATGCTGCCCGGTCTGCGGGTGCCCCTGGTAGGAGAGCTCAGGCCCCCGCGGCCTTAGGAGCCCCTCCGGAGGGTTATCAGGATGTTGGCGTTTTTCAGGCTCCACGCGGCCACCCTCAGGCTCAGAGAGGCCGAGGTAGAGGTCGGGGATACGGAGGTAATCCTCGTGGAGGCCACCGAGGTGGCGCTCCCGGACGTGGCCGGGGGCGGGGTCGAGGCCGTCGGGGTCGTGGAGCCGCGGGCTCCCAACCCCAGGCTTGACTTGTCAGTAGGGTCCACCCAGAAAGTGGGTGGGCGTCTCCGGGAGTTTGCGCCGGAGTGGGAGAAGGTGACCTCGGACCCTTGGGTCCTGTCGGTAGTCCGCTACGGCTATCGCCTCGAATTCACTTCTCCCCCTCCGGCCTCAGGCGGTGTCAGGGTGACCCCACTCCCTATGGAGACGGTCAAGAGGGACGTCCTCTTGAAGGAGCTAGAGGAGCTCCTGTTGAAGAGAGCCGTGATCAAAGTGTCGCCAGAGATGAGTCGATCAGGTTTCTTCTCCACGTTCTTCCTAACACCGAAGAAGACGGGAGAATGGAGACCGATCCTCAATCTCAAACCCCTCAACGGGTTCATGCGACCGCGACCGTTCAGGATGGAGACCTTAGCGGCCATCCTTCCGGTGATCAGTCCGGGGTCTTGGGCGGCAACGCTCGACCTCAAGGACGCTTACCTGCATATCCCTATGCACGAGTCGGCCAGACGCTGGCTCCGGTTCTCTCTCAACGGGGCTTCCTACGAGTTTCGAGTCCTCCCCTTCGGCCTCTCGGCGGCTCCGCGGACGTTTACACGGGTAGTAAAGTCCGTTGCGGAGTTCCTGAGGCGAGGGGGGATCCAGATATTCGTATATCTGGACGACTGGCTCGTGGTGGCCCCCAGCTCTCAGCTCCTCGAGCAGGACGTTCTCTCGGTCTGCGAGCTGGTCTCGCGACTGGGATTCCTAATCAATCAGAAAAAATCTTGTCTGATTCCTTCCCAACGTGTAACATATCTGGGGGCAACGCTGGATTTCACTCAGGGCCGCGTTTACCCCTCAGATGCGAGGATCGCCACTTTGGTGGAGGGTGTCAGGAGGCTCTTATTAGTCATGCGAGCCGAAGTAAGACTTCTCATGAGGATTTTGGGTATGATGGTGAGCATGGTGGATGTTCTTCCGTTCTGTCGAATGAGGATGAGGCCGCTGCAGAGGCTCATCCTCCAATCATACCGCCCATGGAAGCATCGGTTGGACCGAGTGATCTCGGTCCCCTCCTCCTTGACGCCTTCACTCAAGTGGTGGTCCCGGCCAGAGAATCTGCTGCAGGGGTGTTGTTTTCCCCCGCCGGCATCCACCCTTACCCTCACGACGGACGCGTCGAAGCAGGGCTGGGGAGCGCACCTCCTCCACCACCGGTTGTCGGGCATTTGGACTCGGGCCCAGAAGCGTTCGCACATCAATGTGTTAGAGCTCTGGGCGGTCCACCTCGCACTGAAGCGGCTCATGCCGCTAGTCAGGGGCAGGAGGGTGGCTATCCGATGCGACAACATGACGGTGGTGAGTTACATCAACAAGCAAGGGGGCACCAGGAGTGTCTCCCTCTGCGAGGAGGTGTTGAAGCTCCTCAGGTGGTGTGTGCGGTGGGAGATATCCTTGATAGCAGTCCACCTGCCGGGTCAAGACAACGTCCTGGCGGACCGCCTCTCCCGACTGACTCAGTCAAAGAAGTCAGCGGTGCAACAGGTGAGAGGGTCCTCGGTGGAATGGCATCTGAAGGCTTGCGTGTGCGAACAGATCTTCGCCCGGCTGGACCGGCCCCACGTGGACATGTTCGCCTCAAGCAGCAATTACCAACTACCCAATTATTTTTCGAGAATGAGGGATCCCACAGCGGCGGGAGTAGACGCGCTGTCACAGGATTGGGCGGGTTTGATCGGCTACGCCGTTCCCCCGATATCCTTGATCCCGAGGGTTCTGAACAAGATCGCTTGTACACCCAACTGTGTTGTCCTCCTGGTAGCTCCGTGGTGGCCCCGGCAAACCTGGTTTGTTCTCCTCACAGATTTGCTGGTGGCAGAGCCCGTACGGCTCCCAGAGTATCAGGGTCTCCTATCCAATCCTGCACCTCTTCCAGAGGTCCCGCTCCGCACTGTCCAGTCCCTTCATTTGGCTGTTTGGACAGTTTCCAGCAATCTTATCAAGCGGCGGGACTTTCTGAAGAGGCTGCCATCCTCGCAGGAAAGGCAAGGAGATCGTCAACCAGACACACTTATGATACGCGCCTTGTCAGATATTTCAGTTGGTGTCGGGAACAGGAAATTTGTCCGCGCACTGCGGTTGTAGGGCAGGTGGCGGAGTTTCTTGTTGTCGTTTTTAGGTCAGGGGCCCAGGCCCGCACTGTCCAGGGCTATAGGACTGCGATCGGTGCCATCCATCACGGCTTTGCCGGTGGGAGCACCGTTTCCAACAACCCCATTTTATCCAGTCTTATCAAGGGCATTTTTCACGAACGCCCTCCTGTGAAAGTCCTTCTTCCAGAGTGGGACCTTCCTATGGTCCTCCGTTTCTTGGCATCGGATATGGCCTCCCTGCACTCGATGAGTTTGTTGGATTTGACTCGGCGTACGGCCTTCCTTCTGGCCCTGGCGTCAGGAAGGAGATGCGGGGAGATTCATGCCTTATCGGTGAGTTCGCAGCATCTGCGCTTTCACAAGGAGGGAGTTACCCTCTTGCCCCGAGCGGGGTTCCTCGCCAAGAATCAGTCGATGGATTTTTCGCCTAAGGCGATCGAGATGGCAGACCTCAGGAAGGCCACAGGTTCCCCGGATGATGCGCCCTGGTGTCCTGTTAGATCTCTTAAGTTCTACTTAAGCAGGACCAGGGCGATCAGAGGCAAGAACGACCAGCTTTTCTTGTCCTCGCGCCCCCCTTACGCTCCTGCTTCCAAAGCCTCGCTAGCCAGATGGGTTAAGTCCGTCATACAGAGCGCCTACCAAAAGAATAGTCATATGGCGCCCTGCTTTCGAGCACACACAACTCGTGCAGTCGGCCGCTCCTGGGCCTTGTACGCGGGAGCGCCTCTCGCGGAGGTAGTCTCCAGCGCGGGCTGGCGCGGTAGTACGACGTTTCAGCGCACCTATTTACGCGATGTGCTCGCGGTTGCGCATGACAATAGCACTCAGGTTGGTGTGGGGGTTGCAGTTTTATCAGCGGGCAGAAGTCAGAAGCCTGCAGGTAGGAGACGTTAGTCAACCGAGTAGGTGGAGGCGAGGGGTCAGCTCTTACACTAGGTAGGTGAATCCTATTAAGTTATCCGTACGGACAGGTTGGATTGACGCTAGCCACTTAGTGGCTTAGCGCATTGTTCTTGTTTGGGGGGACGTTTCCTTCTGTCTGGGATATGGTGGGTACAGTTGTTGTGATTCTTCTATCCATATTTGTACTTTTGAGTTGTTCCTCGTGAGTCAAACAGGTTCACATTGACCTGGTGAGCGGGTCCCTAATTCCATTCATTGTTGGTGTTTTTTGAATTAGGTGTTGTGACGCGTTTTTTAGCACTTAGATGCGACTCTTTTACCTCAGCCGCCCTTTAATCAGCTGGCAGTCTGCGATGGCATTAGTTAGATGCAGTGGCCGGTAACGTATTTGTGACAGAGACTTCCCTCTCTACGTGAGAGGGGCGTCTCTTAGCAAATACTTACCGGCCACTGCATTTCCCCCCCTTCGAGAATATTTTTTGTCCTCAAGGGATGTGGGATGGTTTGAACAGTTTCTCGAGTCCACCCCCGTAAAAGTAGACGCATTGGGGGCAGAAAATTGTTCCGTGTCGAGGTTCCCAGGGGGCAGAGTTCACTCCTGGGTTCTGGAGGCACTGGCGCCGCGGGGCGACTCGCTCGTTGAGGGGGTGCTCTGCTAGTTTATATGTTGGTATATATGGTGGTTCTGTCCTGGGAGCTCGATTATTTAAATGGCATTAGTTAGATGCAGTGGCCGGTAAGTATTTGCTAAGAGACGCCCCTCTCACGTAGAGAGGGAAATTCCTCCCATACTTGGCCTACCCATCTGGTTATCAGATTTCTCCGCTTATACGCAGTGAGCTTGTTTATAAGCGTAAGGTCAGCACAAGCCCCAGAGAAACAAAATGTAATCAAACTGGACATGCAAGCCATGGCCAGTCAATACCGTTTTGACTGTTTGCATGTTGTCCTCATTTATTCGAAACGCAATATTACACGTTTGTGCCATACCTATTCTTGGAGAATGGTACATCGGCACTGATTTCGGTTTCAGTACCGCATAGTTACGGCAGGTAAGGCCAGCGTCAAAGACAGCTGCCATCATCACCGCATGTTCTCTTTTCAGGCTGGCCTGTTTTTCTCATCTATGCCCATAATTCCAATTGGTAAATCTTTTCAGTCAAGTGTTGAAGCCAATGAATGTCGCCTGTGTGTGCTGTGAAGAGATGGGCTCTAAACTTCTAGCACGTTGTCTGACTTGTGATGGCTTTCTCTGTAACAAAGGTGCTGATCTTCATAAAACTATCAAGTTCCTTAAAAGTCATCAGGTTATTAAATTGGAAGAACTCAAGTCAGGCAAAGTTGACTTGCAGACTGTATTAAGTAAGCAGCCAACGTGCAATAAGCTATGGTTCTTTTGTGAAACATGTGGAGTGTTGATTTGCCGAGACTGCACTGTGGTTAATCACAAAAGTCCTGATCATGCGTATGTTGAGCTGGATTGTGCAATAAAAGAGCAGAAACGAGAGATTCAACAACTTGTAGAAGAGAGTGATGCGGTTACCGATCAAGTCAATGCTGCACTTTATAAGACAAACTTATTCGCAAACTCTGCCAGGATGAAAAGGACAGACTTGATGAACATGTCACTGATGTTCACACTAAGCTAGATGCTTCTGAAGAAATCCTTGTCAGTCAACAAGCGCAGTTGAAGAGAGCCCAAGAGATGGCAACTCAGGTTCCTCTTCTGCTTTCTGAATGTCTAGCAAAGCTTGCTTTACATTGGAATCCAGACTTCTTCGTGTAGATCTTGTCTTATGAAGTGCACCATTGACTCTCCATCTGCAAATATTGTCAATTGGACAGTGCACTGCCTTTTATCTTGTCCAGACTGGCCTCCTCGTAACCAGACAGTTTTCTTTCCTTCTACTTCGTATGTTTCCCTCTTCCAAAAACAAACGGCATTGGTGTTTGGTCTACATTTGCTATGGAGCAAACTTTCCAAGGGAGTTTTGACGCTGTCAATGCATTAATACAGATGAACCTGTGAAATGATTGTAACACATCCTTCTTGTGGATTTTGAGCAACTGAAGTGGATTGCCTGAAGGAAAGATTGTTCCTTTTTATACTTTTCTGAAACCATCCCTTTGAGAAAGACAATGGGTGAGATGGATTCATGTGTTTCTTAAATTTAGCTAAGACGTCCTTAGTCTTCTGTGCACTGTGCACATCTGCAACGAGAAGAGATTTGCCTTTCGAGGCTTTAACTGCAGGATACCACAGGTGGTCGATCCAGTGGAGCATTATCTACTCGTCGCACCATGCATTCTCTTGGAAACAAACATCAACTCTATCGTCCCAGCTGTTCTTCTCTTCTGTCTTAATGCATTTTCCGGTGCCTCTGAAAATAATCATGGGTTTGACACGGGGCTCTCCATCTGCAGAAATTGTTAGTTGTACGGTACACTGCCTTTTATCTTGTCCAGACTGGCCTCCTCGTAACCAGACAGTTTTCTTTCCTTTTATTTCGTATGTTCCCCCCCTCTCCTCCAAAAACAAACAACATTGGTGTTTGGTCTACATTTGCTATGGAGCAAACCTTCCACTTTCCAGGGGAGTTTTGATGCTGTCGTTTGCCTGCTCCTCTCAATGCATTTATATGGATGAACCTATGAAATGATTGTAACACATCCTTCCTGTGGATTTTGAGCAACTGAAGTTGATTGCCTGAAGGAAAGATTGTTCCTTTTTATCAATTTCTTTCTGAAACCATCCCTTTGAGAAAGACAATGGGTGAGATGGATTCATGTGTTTCTTCAATTCTTTTGCTCTGCTAAGCACCCACCATCTCTTCACTCTTAACCCTTTCTCTCTCTCCTGGACAATTTCTTCATCAGTTTCTCTTCTATTTCAGGCCATGATGTTGTGGGTTTGGATACCTTAATCCTTTTGCTGTTACTTTGCTTAGTATTATTTAGCTCTGTTTCCTGACCGACCCATCTAAAAATGCTTTTACTATACAGGTCAAACTTCTTCATTGTTTTGTACACGTTTGAAACGTGATAATGGCCCACGACTTCTAATTTAAATTCGGCAGTATAGCTATATATTTCAACGAGGCATTTTGAAAGAATTCAGCGAAAGAATTATTACTTACACAAACTAGAAAAGTCACAAATACGAATCAATAATTTTCTACTAATCCCATTGAAATACGGGCTCATATTATAGGTTACAATTGGACCTGTTGGTTTGCTGTTTAATCCAACCCTTTGAATCGGCAGTTCTGATCATCATGTTAATCCCAACAATCCGTCCTACGTGTGTATTGTAGTTCCAAAAAACTTAATCAGACTAAAATCTCCGCATAAGAGGATTCCGTACAATGTGTCCTTCACATGATTTATTTTACACTAATATTTGTGTTTTGCATACCATTATCATCCTCGCTCAAATGAAATCAATAAAGTGACATCGCAGTCTCGGTAGCTCAGTTGGTAGAGATGACAGTATAGTCAAGGGAAGTGATCGCTGGTTCCAGATAACAATTCATGGTTCGATCTCACTCAAGACTTCTTTTAAAAAGCTCAAAATGATTTACTGTGTACATCAATTTCTTTTTTATCATGAATAAACAAGAGATCTATCTTTAGCTTTAATGTTGTTTTTTTGTTTTTTTGTGGTTTTATTTTTTAAGTTTGTTTTTAAATTTGTATACATTATAAATACTTATACAAATTGGACACGAAGGCCATGGCCAGTCAAAAGTGTCAGAACAGTTTCCTTACTGTGTCCTCATTTTTAATGCGAAAAGCAACGTTGCACGTCTGTGCGATACCTATTCTTAGCTTTGAACCATATTTGTGATATGTTTCACTATCACTTTCAGCTATAAGAGTGCTCAATACCCATGGTCATGAGTAGAGCGATATAACAGTGAAGTATATATAGGTGCAAATTTTGGCTTAAGTACAGCGTAGTCATGGCGGATGAGGCCCGCGTCAAACACAGCTGCCATCATCCCCGCATATCCTCGTTTAAGGCTTTTTTTCTTCAGAATTGGCCATGCCCACTACAGCAACAGCATTGCGGTCATGGGGGTTATCCCTATTCCATGTCTCTCCTCCTCCTCCATCTTTATCTTTGCCAGATCAAATAAGAATGATGGTGTAAAGCTTGAGATGCTCATCTTCATGGAAATGAAGTGAGCCCTTTTATTATGATACTGGTTGTAAGCATCATCTCCTACGCCAGGCCTTCTCAATTAGATTTTGTGAAGCACCACTTTTGAGATGTTAGTGATCTAGAAGCGCCACCATCACTGCGAGCGTAGCGAGCGAAGCGAAAAACAGGTGGGGTCCAGGGGGCGAAAAACCCTGTAAGCTCATCGATTTCCCCCCTTTTAAGAGGCTAAGGAGAGCTATATTTGCATGCAATATGGTACAAGAAATAAAAATATGTTGATGGTAAAATGTACAAAAAATGGTAGCAAATGTAGAGATAATCAATAGGCCTACTACTAATAATCATGACAATATACCCCACTGCAGTTAGTCGCTGAATTGGCTCTACATGCTTCTTGCGATCTGGTTGAAGTTGGGGATATATTTCTTCTTCTTTTTTTTCTTTACTTTTTTTCTTCTTCTTTTTAATTTTATTGTTTAAATTTGCTTTTTTCTTTTTTCTTCTCCATGCGTCCTTCCGCGCGCCACTCGGACTGATGCAATGCGCCACAAGTGGCGCGCGCGCCACCATTTGAGAAGGCCTGTCCTACGCCATCAGAGTGTAGTTCAGAGCATCATCTCAAAAACTTGAATTCATTTAAGCAGCCATTGTTAAGGTCTATTGTCGGGAAGTTTCTGAGCGACAAGAGTTCCTGGAAGATGGGTCTTGAAAGGGACCAATCGTTGACATTCGTAGATAGGTTGTCTGCCAGAACATTGGCGATCCCCGGAATGTGAGTGGCTGAAAGAGTGATTTCTTTCGTTTGACACCAAAGGAGGGATATGGTCTCCCGGCAGAGTGGCTCTGATTTCGTCCCCCCTGCTTGTTGATGTAGGCAACCACTGTAGTGTTGTCTGACTTCACTAGAATTCTCATCCCTGTGAGCTATGATTCGAGGTCCATCAGGGAATTCCTCACAGCCCAAAGATCCAGCATGTTGATGTGGCAAGTCGTCTCCTCCGTGGACCATGTCCCGTGGGCTGCCGAGTACTGTATGAAACCACCCCAGCCCATCATCGATGCATCTGAAGACAGAGTCATCTGGAGGCGGGAAGGGATCCCAAAATCCAGGTTTGAAGCGAGTCCACCTGCTGACCTCTGAACGAACCTCCGGAGTGATGAAAATGTGCAGGGTTTGAGGCTGGGCTTATTAAGGATATAATTTTTGGATGGAAAGATGCATTTACCCATCCGTTTGACATTCACTATTCGACCACTGAAAATAGTAACAAACCCAAGATCCTGTTTCGATCTTTGCATTTAACGATATCATTTCGCACAATTTGCATTACATTTTGTACAAATACTTGTTGAATAAATAATGCATATCAATGGTTACAATTTTAAATGATTGTAAAGTACTTCTTTACATTGAAAGAATAAACCAAAACTGCCACACCAACTGGAATGTATAAATAACAAGATACCAAATTTGGGAATAAACGGCATTTAAGCCATCATGTACAGTGCACCGAAGGCCACCTCTTGGGAGTGAGGCCTCCTTTTGGGAGGGAGGGTGGGAAATTTAAATTTACAGAGCTGGAAAAAGCATGCTTACTCATCAAAAATACGGAGCGAATGACTAAAGACTGACAAAAAAGCAACTCACAAACAGAAAGTGGGTTGATACACAAAACGCCCACACACAAGCTCATTGGCTAGCCAACCAAGGAGCATAGAACGCTCGAGAGCACATACAAAAAAAGCGATCCTCGCGCAAGTGTCAAAAGGGAAATTTATTATTACTACGCGTAGGTCAAGTAATTTCTAATTATAAGGTTTTATAACAGGTTGAAACCCATCTTGGGTTTTGAAGCTGGTTTACCAAAGTTAACAATCTGATAATTCGAGTTGTCATTCAATGCCAAGATTATCCTGTATGGACCTTTCCACCTTTGTAAGTTTGGTTCTAGCACTTGCTGGACTTGCTGGATTAGAAAGAAACACCTTTTCCCCTATTTTATATGTTGTGAATCGCTCGTTTCTGTCCTAGAGCCGTTTTAGATTTCTCTTGGCCTCGGCACTATTCTTTTGTACCATTTCAACTGCTGCTATATACCTATTGCACATTTGCCTAACTTTCGTCTGTACTTTGGCTCCCTATTTCCAGGAGGTTGATAGGATCCATACATTACACTACCAGGTAATCTTGGTTGTCTACCATGAAAAAAAAAGAACAGACTATCATCCAAGTCTCTCACAGAAGATGAGGTCAAATTTCTAACTAATTGTGCTCTGTAGTTCTGGGAGACCAGGCAAAGTTCAGGATTTTTGAATTCCCAATTGTTGATACAATCTTTATGTCGGCTTCCATGTGCACACCTTGATTAACATGTAATTTCTCAGGTATTGAATATTGCCTAATATAATACACAAACATACAATTGGCTGCCGTCTCTGCTGTTTGATCAGAAACGGGGTACGTAATTGACATATTTTGTGAAATAATCAGTGATTACCAACAGATAGATGTTAGTCCCAGTTACAAAATATATACAGCTACCATTTCAAACACAATAGAGGATCAATTTCAATAGCCCATGCATCGTGCCCGTCTTCCAGTTGGATCATTTTTAATTGGCATCTTTCTTCCTCCAACTAGAGGTTTATGATCAGTGATAATGGTAAATTTAGTGAACTGCAGATAGTGCCTGAAATGACCAATTGACCAAACAATTGCTCATAACGCATGATCATGTTGACCAATTTTTCTCTGAGGTGGTTAAAAATGGCAAGCATATGCTACTGTCATGCACCGCCCTAACATATAATAATTCACGAGATATACCAGCAACATTTCGGAGCACCAGCCGGGAATTGAACCCGGGACCTTCCGATCAAATGTCGAACGCGCCAGTGTATAGACCAAAAGAGGACTTCCCCATCAGGTCTATGACTCGGGTCTATGACACTAACACATTTATATCTCGTGACAATGCTGTCACCGAAATCCCACCGTTGCCACCAAAAATTGTCACAGATTGTGTATGTGGTGTTACAATAATTAAATGTCATTATTCAACTATGGTAGCGTGGTTCGTGGCATTAAAAGTCTTTATGAACACATTATATCATCATTTACATTGAGTCATTTAATGTGTTAACTCTTTGCATGTAATATTGCACTTGATATTTGAATCGTTTATTTTTTTCACAACATCAAAACATTTCATTGTACATGATAAAATTAAAGCTCACAATCACACACATCTCACAAGTGTTGGCTCGCACACACACACATTGAACAATAATAGCCGAAAATGTATAGATTCAATCATTGACCACAAGCACAAAAATATTCCTAAGCTAAATCCCTAATTCTACAATAATTCACGCCACGGCTCAAATTCCAAGGTTGGACAACCATATCGAAACGAGGTTAGACAACCTATTCAAAACGAGGTTAGACAACCTATTCAAAACGAGGTTAGACAACCTATTCAAAACGAGGTTAGACAACCTATTCAAAACGAGGTTAGACAACCTATTCAAAACGAGGTTAGACAACCTATCTTGACCCTGAGGTCAAAGGTGAAATTTATGGGGGGGAAAAATTGGATGTGATAATTTGGAATAATGTAAGATGAGCAATAAACGGCCTAAAAATAAAGACGGCTTTAGAATAAACACAGCCTTAGGAAAGCTGACAGTATTATTTATAAATCTCGCCGCGTCGCGCCGCAGCTTTGTTCAGGACGCCGCACTTGCGGCGCTCCTCGTCCGTCCAATTTAAAGATAAGCCTCCTTATCTATAGTGTTGTTGTCGCCTAATTAGTCCAGTAATTGACAAGGTATACCGCGGCACGACGTTTACAGTATTGACAAGGTATACCGCGGTACGCCGTATACAATAATGCACTGAGGCATGATGACTAGACAGTGCTTCCACACAGGAAACACGATCGATTGTATTGATACTTGAGTCTGTGAAAGTATACCGCGGTACGCCGTATACAATGCACTGAGGCATGATGACTAGACTGTGCTTCCACACAAGAAACACGATCGATTGTATTGATACTTGAGTCTGTGACCGTGTCATGCCGTAGGCAATTACCTAGACTGGTTTGTCTGTTTACCGTCTTTGCTGACAGATACATAGTAGTATAGGTGGGTTCTGCAGAATCCGTGATTTTCTAAGGCATAACTGTGAGCAGTTTGTGTAAAACTCCGTGATCAGTGTGATTTAAAATTCAAGGAAAAACCAAACAGTGGGAAATTACACGTGAAATCCGCGCGTTCATATTGCTAGGCACTAAATTAAAAAAATATCTATATTACTCAAGGGACTAGTAAATAAATAAGTATTAGATTGGAATAAAAATGCGAGACAGAGATTAGAAAACACAAATAAAAACGAGGAAAGGCGATATAAAAAAAAAAATCACGCAGTGTAGTTTTCCACAAAGCCACAAGCCCCATCATCGAGGTAAAAACCTACCTCTGTTTACTCATGCATTGGTGGGATTATCGCTTGCTTCACACGTGGAATTAATAATGATGCATTGTTAAAATATCCCCTGCCTATGATGATGTCCACATTTTGTGATAAAGATTGTTTTGTTAAATCTTGAAAGTTCCATCGATTTCCAGCGGGGTTTTCCCATTAACATTGTGTCCGTAATACCTCATCTCACGTGCGTGGCAAGGAACGGTGTTTTAAACACGCATGCGCACATCATGATGTCATCGGGCTAGGTTATTTTACCAACTTTACCAGTCGTCACTATGTTATCAACGCAAACAGAACAACGTGTTCGGAATCAAATAGATTAGTATGTACTTTATTTTTATATAAATAGGATGATGACATTGCTAAATAAAAGAACAACAGATAAAATGAGAATAAAATATAAAGTAATGACAGTAACAATAATTCATGACGTGAATACTGACACGTTTTTAGACTAAAACTACCGTTTGAAGGAATATCAAGGACAATTAATAAGGATATTGGTACCGTAGTATTTTGAGATAATATAAATAAATAAAACACAATGACTGGTTTCTATTGTATAAATGATAACCGGTGTCCGCACCGGTGTCGCATGTATTGTAGACCTTCGAGTTGTAAACCGTTCCATTTATGTATTATTTTATAGAGGTGTTGTTCGTCTTTGGTACGTGAAACCGGCGTTTCTCAAGACATTGTTTAAATATTGACCTATATAGTATTATAATACAAAAGGAGTGCATTAATGGGGCTAAAGACAGGTTTTATAGACCTATATTAAAAGGTCTTCATTTGTTATTTTTCGCAATCTCTATTTTGTCAAGTTTTTAATTTCAAATAATTATTTGTGCTTCATGAGTGGCGGGGGATGGGGTAATCTCCCTGCCCCTCCCCAAGCATGATGGGACTTTTGTTTTATTATAGTCTCAATTTTTGTTTTGTCACGTTTTTATTATTTAAAAAACAACTCCACGAATAGAAACAATAATGGATTGAATCGATAATTTGGTAGACAGTTTTTCTGATGAAATTTTTATTTATGAGGTTTAAAGCTATTATAGCGTAATTTATAAACAGGATTGTAACCTTCAAGTTTGCTACTTTTATTTACAGTCCTACCTTAATTTCGCCTTTCAATTTCAAAGCTGTATTAATATTCCAATTAGGCCTAACATGTCCTAATATTGTTTATTCACAGGTGTTCATCAGTTCATAAAATCAGTGACAGTTAAGATTAACTGTCACTGATTAAATATAATCACCCCCCCCCCCCCAGTAGCGTAGCCAGGGGGGGGGGGGGGGCAGACTGCCCCCCCCCCCCCCCCCCCCCCCGACACCTAAAATGGGGACGGCGTAGCGGGAAAATGGGGTCGAGAAGAAGGGGAGAAAAGAGAGAAAGAAGAAGGAAGGAGAGGGAGAAAGAGAAGAGAAAGGGGGAGGAGAGGGAGAAAGAGAAGGGAAAGGGGGAGGAGAGGGAGAAAGAGAAGGGAAAGGGGGAGGAGAGGGAGAAAGAGAAGGGAAAGGGGAAGGAGAGGGGAAAGAGAAGAGAAATGGGGACGAGAAATTGTTCATGTAGTACATTTACTGTGCGATTTTTTTTGGACTGTGCGATTTTTTTTGGACTGTGCGAAATTTTTGGACCTCATCCCCCCCTACCCCCCCCCCCCCCCCCAACACACACACACTTACGTGAATTTCACGAGGTAAGTGACAAGAAAAAAATTTGGGGCAACCTTTTACGAAAATGCTTACAAATAGGGACGATATTGATGTTTGCCCCCCCCCCCGGAATGACAATGCTGGCTACGCGCCTGCCGCCCCCTCTCCAGACATCTTGTTTTTAATCGAAATAGCCAAGAAATTAGGTCAATGCACTGACAAGTAACTTGTTTGTTCAAACAGTGGTTCAAATTACCATGATAATTGAGAGACTGAAAACACCACCCATTCATGAAACATCATACGTGTCTGGATCCAGACCGGGGATCCAGACCGCATGTACGGTCACCGATCTGCGATCACATCATCATGCATGTCAAGTGACATTTTAGATCACGATCTCGTTACCCCTATCAGACTATCAGATCACCGACTAAATGCGACCATTTAGGTAAACCACGCCCATAATTGTAAGCGACGTTAACAATGCTTAGATTACGCATGTCCCAACGGAAAATCACGCTCGGAATGAACTATCGATGATCCGCTCTTGAACAT